>JARQOD010002493.1:0-77034 GCA_033576555.1 Oophaga sylvatica
ATTTGTTTTTTTTCGGGGGGTTTGAATGTTGTTTGTTTTATTTGAATTTTTTTAGTGTTTCCTTTAACCTTTTAAAACCCTATTTTTTTTTTTGGCCCAAATACTCTAGGGTAACCCCTTGTAGTTTTTCCCCAGGTGGATAAAGGGCCTTTAAAAGGTGTACCCCCTTTTTTTAAAAGTCACATCAAAGTTATTTTTTTTTTTTTATAGAAAGAAAAATTTTTTTCCCTTTCCCAAAAATGTCATGTATTTTATAAAGAATGGAGAAAAGGAGAAAAAAAAATCTGATAAAAAGGGGCCAAAGGGGGAAAAATTTGGAGGGGCCCCAGAGTGGATCAAGTCATCAGCGTTCCCTTATCTTTACAAAAATTCCCGATTTATTTCCCGATGACAAGAACGAAAAATTTCCGGATTTTTTCCTCTTTTTCCCTTTTTTTAACAGGGAAACCCCCAAACCCTTTAACAGTTCAAAAATTTTTTAAGGACACCCGGGTTGGCTTTATTCCATCCTGGGGAAATCCAAAAAACCCCAAAAACCAAAACCGTTTCAACCTCAAAAAAACCCAGTCTACACCCCCACCATTGGGGGGGAGAGCAGCCGCCAAAAAACCCCAAAAATGGTTTTAAAAAAAAAAGTGAATTTATCTTTTTTTAGTTTTTTTTAGTATCCCCGGGTGTCCCTTATATACCCTTTATCCCAACATTGAAAAAAGTTTGTTTTTTGTAGATGTTCATCTTTTTTATCAAGTATTTGGTCAAGTTTAAAAGTGCCAAATTTAAAAAAAATAAAACCAAATCTTATTTGGTAAACCCCTTTTTCCCCCCGGGGCCACCCATAGCATCCACCCCCTTTTTTCTTTTGCATTTTTTCGGCAATTATCTCTTCAGAATAGAAGTCTTGAAATTTTTAAAAATTCACCCCAAAAAACCCCTTTTTTTCCTAATTTTTGTTGGTGTTGCAACAATTTTTTTTTTTTCGGGGATTTTGCGGAATGTGTATGGGTTTTCATTAATTGTGCGGGAAAATTAGTTTGTTTTTTCAAAAAAACCACACCCCCAGTGTTCCCCGAATGTTTTGGTTTTTGGGGGGTTTCCCCGGTTTTAAAATTAACGTTTTTAAAAAATTTCTGTGATTGCCCTTTTTTTATTTGAGCCTTGACAAACTTTCCCCCTCTTCCTTTCCATGAGTGGTCCATGCCAAATAGTCACCCCTTTACTTTAGTTGGGGGGGGACAAATTTTTTCCAATAATTTGGGGGGGTTTTCCCACCCCGGGGTTTTACGTTTTTTCCCCTTTTTAAAATTTCTTCTACTTTTGGGGCTCTTTTTCGGGGAAAGTTGCCAAAAAAGATAAAATTTTTGGAAAATTGATAAAAAGGGTCAAACGACATAAAAAAATTTCCAAACCCCTTTTAAATTCGGGTTTAAAATTTTGGAAAAAGGGGACTCTTTACAAAAAAACGCAAACCATTTTCCCCACAGAAGCAGTTTGTTTTAAAACATCCCGGGTTTAGGGTGAGAGAGCTGCTTGCCCAAGTCACTAAAAACCCTAAAAGGGTTCGGGGAAATTCAGTTTTCCCCCCCCGATTACTTTTAATTGCCTTTTTCTATAGGATAGCGCCATACCTGTTCCAAAGGTTTATTGTCTGGTATTGCAGCTCACTAACACACACTCTGAAGAAGTAGAAATGCAATATAGTCACAACTTTTAGTTGGCCCTTTTTCTCCATAACTAGTGCAACTTTCTGGGCATTGGCATGTCAGGTTTTACACATTCTATTTGATACAGCCATATGTGCTTAAAGGGTTTTTTGATTAAGTTATAAGATGTTTATGGTTCCCACAACTTCTTTCTAGATTCTTTGCTAACATTGATTGATATTTTCAAGATCTCTGCTTACTGTCTGTGATTTATACACTCAGATGCGGCGTGCCTGAACACAATTTGTCCTGCTCTCATTTGAGCAGTGGATATAATAGCACCTGGTCTAAACCAATGCTCCACGATGTCTCTGTAGTTTTGCCTCCAATGTTTCTGTCGGGGTCCGGGTTTTAATTCTCACAGACAATTTGTTTAGTCGCGTACAAACTATATACAATGAAGTCTTTGAAAGCCGGAGAACTTTTAGTCATGTTAAATAATTCTGCAAATTTCTAAAAAAAAAGACGAAAAAACGTTTTTTCATATATATATATATATATATATATATATATTTATATATATATATATTTATATTTATATAATTAATTTTTTACTGGTCTGGTATCAAAACGAAGCAGGCCAAGACACCCGACCTAAATGATCTTCATCCAGGAGCTAGGAGGCGCTGAGGGAAGAGCTGCTCTCTGCTTGTAAGGTGTCCCCACACGTCTAAGCCTGCAGAATTGCTCGGACCATCACCGGACAGACAAGTCAGAGTAAATTGTGCCCCCAGCCTGAGATAATCAATGAACCAGCACTTTTCCTGCAACACAACATGACTGATTTTAGTGTTACCACACCTATTTCACTTATATAATTTTTAATTTGTAATTTTTATATTTAATGTTTTTGTGTAATAGTGTATTTTTTAAGCCTGGTTGTATAATATCAATTTATGTTTAAATAAAAAAAATATTTCTACCGTATATTTTGGTTGTAGCCTGGAGAAATCATTTCTTTTTCATCCTGGGCCTCTATGCGCTACCATTCTCGGGAAAACCTATGTTTCTCTGTCCTGGGGGGGTCTATATTCTATGTCCTGGATCTCATGGTCTCTCATCCTGGGTCCCTATTTTCTCCATCTGAGACTATTGTTCTCCCATCCTGAGCCTACTGTTTCTCCATCCTGGGACCACATGTTCCTCCATCCTGGGCCACTATGTTTATAGTCTGGGCCCTCTATGTTCTCCATCCTGTGCCCCTCTATTGGGAGTGTGAGACAAATGTTCCTCCATCCTTGGCCCCTTATGTAAATTGTCCTGAGCTCTATGTTCCCCCATCCGGGCCATTTCCCCCATCCTAGACCCCCATGTTTTCCACATCACAGGTGCCTTCATGTTCATTGTCTGGGCCTCTATATTTCTCCATCCTGTTGACCATATGTTCCTCACCATCTGGGCCCTATGTACTTGTCCTGGCTCTATGTCTACCCAATGGGCCATATGTTCCTCATCTGGGCCCTATGTTTCATGCTCTGGGCCCATATGTTCTCCCTTCCTAGACGGTATGTTTCCCCATCCGGTTGTCTTTGTTTCTTTGTCTGGGCCTCTATGGTATCCCATCCTGGGCCCTATATTTTCTCCTATCTGTGTCCATATTCTCTCCATCCTGGGCCTCTGTTTTTCCCTATTGGGCCCTCATATTCTCAATCTTGGCCACATGTTAATCGTCCTGACTCTATGTTTCCCAATCCTGTGCCTTTTTTTCTCAGTCCTGAGACCAAATGTTCCTCCATCCTGGGCGAAACTGTTCATTGTCCTGGGCCTCTATGGTCTTCTGTCCTGTGAATATATTTTCCTATCATGAGCCCCTATGTAGATTGTCCTGAGCCTCTCTGTTTCCTATCCTGGGCCCCTATGAGTCCCTATCCTGGGCCCCATATGTTCCCCCTCTGGGCCATTGTTTTTCCATCTAGGCACCATTATGTTCCCCCATCAGGGCCCTGTGTTTTCCCGCCTGGGCCCATATGTTTCCCCATCCTGGTGGCCCATGTTATTCATCCTAGTCCCCTTGTTTCCCATCCGGGTGCCTATGTTCATTGTCCTGAGCCTCTATGGTCTCCCCTCCTTGGCCCCTATATTTTAGCATTCTGTGACCATATGTTCCTCCATTCTGGGCCTATGTAAATTATCCTGGCCCCTATGTTTCCCATCTGGAACCTTTTGTTTCCCCATCCTGGGTGCCTATGTTCTTTTTCCGGGCCTCTATGGCCCTCCCATCCTGGCCCCTATATTTTTCCCATCCGGATGTTTATGTTCTTCCCCATCTTGGACCCCTTTGTTTTCCCATCGTGTGGCTTTTCATCCATCCTGTCCCCGTAATGAACTCTGTTACGGTCGCTGTGTCCATTTACCCTTGCCGCGTCCACAGTGAAGAAAGAGAAAAAATAATATATTCTTTTTACCCTCCTGCGCTCCAGGGGTTGCTCGATGTCCTTTGCTGCAGATTTCCCCTTCGGTCTTTTAAAAGGGTTTGCTGACCTATCAGAGGCTGCGTGACATCACAAACAGGGGGGAGGCATGGTTTGATTGTAATGTCATACGTTGACAAAAAAGGGTGCACTGATGTCGCTGGCAGCCTAATAATTCCAGCAGCCATTTTAACTATGGCGCCGCCTTTTACAGAACAAAACATTCAGTTGATTGCCAAGCGCATTTACTGGCGGCCATCGGAGAATTCCCCTTTTTGTCCCGCGGGGCCCAAAGTCCCAACCTGATATTACAAGGTGCCTTTATTACAAATTATTATTTTAATACATTATATAAATTACAATATATAATAATTATATTATAATAATTATTACATAAAAATAGTTAAAACATAATTATATTTTTACATACATTATTTATATAAAAAAAATTATTATTTCCATTTTTTTATATAATTTTTTTATATAAAATTTTTTTTCAAAATAACCTTATATACATTATGATATTTTTATACATTAATAATTGAGTTTTTAAAATGATTACATTATATCACTATTATTTATAATACATTATATAAATGTTTCAAGATATATTATATAAAATATTAATTATTTTCTTTATAATACATTATAAAATATTTTTCTAAAATACTTTATTTTATTTTATTATGATATTTTTTATAGATTATTATTATTTTATTGTAAACGTTCCAAACTACTGTGGACAGAGATTACTCACCTTTGCTGGTCCTGAGGCATACGCTGGGCACTGAGGGTTAAAAAACAATTCCATTTGGTTTATTAGTGAACATTTAAACCATTTTCATAAACGATTGTATGCAAACAGCCAGTAGTACATGTCCGTTACACATTCAGCCTTTTTAGAGGTTAAAACCCCGGCTTGCCGATGTCCCGCAAGCAGATTTGTTCTGGAGACACACACACAGGAACCCAATTCTCCTTCACGGGACACCCCACATTCTGTATGTCCCGCCAGAACACATGGGACATCTATCCCCACTGAACAGACTCCCAAACACTCACTACTTTGGGAAAAAACACCTTCATTACATGCTGTAACCACTCCAGTAACCTATCACACGGCAGTCACGTGTTTAAAGACATCTTGCAAGGTCTCAACTCACAACCACACAGCTTTTCATGGTAAAATTTGGGGACGTGAGCCCCCTCCACGAATGAGGTTATGGGTGGCCGGGCTCTCCCAACTATCAGAGCACCCGTAACCCCGGGCCCAAGTGTGAACAATAACCCCCTAGAGCTTACGTTTCACTTTAAGAAAACAATACTCCGGGTTACTTTCCCGGGAGCAGCCATCCTGTTTACATACTGTACCTCATCAATTATGAATCATTAGTAACAAATACATACCTCCCCCTCTACCTTTAAAACCCTGGGGCTCAGCTCTTTCTCTTACCCGAACCCGGACCCCCTTTTCTGTGTCCCTACAGTTAAACCTTCTGTCTAAGTTGGGCCCTGTACTGAATCCTTTTGTAGACATTAGTTTATCCATCTCTGTCACATCCTTGATTGAGTTTACCCTTATTTGATTACCCGCAACCCAAGCGGCAGTATGGTGTCGAGATTCCCTTTCACCCACACTCTTGTCTGGTCTGACTTTGTCACCACGTCTGCTAGTGTTTCCGCCTAGGTCACCCCAGCCCCCGGGTATTTTAATTGGCGTCACTCTTCTTCTTCTTTCAAAAAGGCCCCCTTCTTATCTCTCTGTTGGCCATTTCTCCTATGGTCCTTATTTCCCCGAAAAACAGTTTTCCATCTGTCTATTCCTCTGTAAGCTTCAATGGAGGACTTCCGTCTTTAGAGAACCTCTTCTCCTCTTCTACACCACAAGTTTTAAGTTGGCAACCATCTTCTTCCCATTTTCTGCAGCTCTCTATTGATCTGCCCCCTCTTAAGTCTTTGTGCTCTATCTCTTTCAGGTACGCCCCCAAATACTCCCGAAGCATCCGGATATTCCCCTGCTCTCCTGTGATCCAACCACAAGAATGGATCCATTTCCCCTCTTCCCCCCGACCTGGGCTTCGTCATTAGCGGAATCCTCTTCACACACCGGTCTATTTACAACCCTGCTCACTTTCCCAATTTTCGATGACTTTCTCACCAGACCTCTGGGCACTTGAACATATGTCTTCCAAAATACCCTGCTGTCTTTGAGCTTTCCTCGTATGCTCCAGATGTTGACCCCTTCCTTTTTCTCACTAGGATCCTCTGTTTCGTGGGGGGTTTTTTCTAAGTGCATACCCCTCAAGATAGCCCCCGCTTACTGGGATTTCCTAGTCGACAGTATGCCAACGCTGATCTCTGGGCCCATTAAATTTCCGCTTCTATTCCCTTTTAAAAGGCCCTCTGCCATCCTCACTGGCACTGCTTCTCGCATGTCTTCGGGTCCCTTTTTATAACGCACTTGAAGAGCGGATTTCTCACCTCTTCATGGACGTACGGCTCCTGCTTTGCATTGGACAATTCCTTGAAGCCCAAATCACCTGTGATTGTCCGGTTAAAGCTTTTAGCATAACTCCCCTGAGCTTCACTCTTCGGGTTACCTCCCCAAAGATGGGTATTTGCAGTTCCCCTCCATCCAATCTGGCACTGCCGCTGTAAGTCTGCGCCACATCTTCTTCTCCCATAGAATCTTCTTAATGCTTCTCTGAGCCCTCCCTCTCTTCCCATGGCCTTGTTCATGGTTTTACCGCTGACAGGTATCTCTGAGCTCAGAGACTTTCTCCGCTCATCCACTCTTTGTTCAGCCGCTTTTCTCAGGCCCCTTTTCTCGTTCAACATGCTCTTTCACCGTCCTTAATCAGCTCGTGATCCTGTTCTCTTTTGGCTAGCTTATGTGGGCAACACCCACTTCTTTAATTAGATTTTCGGGATGGCTCTCTGGCCATCCACACTTGCTCTCCGGTTCCACCTGTTCCTGCACCCGCCCCCTATGGTTTTTGGGGGTTTTCTCTGCCGTAAATTCTTAGGTACCTCGAATCTTTTTACTTCAGAGAACCCCAAATCTTCATCAGGTACTCGGGAGCCTTCATCATACTAAAGCCATTTCACCTTTTCCGGGCATTGCAGTTTTTGGTTTTGTGAATGGTTTGAGATGAGTTTGAGCAAGGCCCCCTCGGGTGGTTTCAAGCGTATTAGTGAGGATTGTGAGGACTGGGAATCAGGTGTTACTGTTTGGGTTTTAAATAAGGGAGAAATTTTCCATCGGGGTTCCCGGGGGATCAATTTTTTGGTCTTTAATCCCTTTTTTCCAGTTTCCCTTGTAGCCTGCTGGTCATTCTTGCATCTCCTGCTATCAGATAAGGCAATTTCTTATTTTGTGTTTTTGCTTTATTTTTGCTTTTTGGGCCTGCACTTCTGGGGGCCTTTTTTGGGTCCCCTCCGGGGGCTTTTTGCCCCTCTGGTTTTGTTTCCAGCCACTGTGTTTTGGGACTTTTGCTTTTTCCAGTTAGTTTTTCAGTGGGTGCTGTTTTTGTTACACCCAAAAATAATTTAGGGGGGTAGAGGTCATGTGATCTCAGGGGGATTTTGAAATTTTGTAGAGTTGGTGTTTTTTTAGGGTTTTCTGGGATTGCAGTAAGTACCCTTTCCCATCCTTTTCTATTTAGTTAGTTTGGGCCCCCGCGTTTGCTCATACTAATTTTCTTTCTGTGTCGTATTTCCTCTTGTCTAATGCCATTTCATGTTTGGGGGCTTTTTTATTATCTTTGTGGGTTCTTTCTCCGGGCAGGATAGTTTCCCTTTTTTTTCTTTAGGTGTAGTTAGTTTCTCGGCTTTTGACGAGGCGTTTTAGGACCCAAAGTAAAGGGAAAGCTCCACGGCTGCCTCTAGTTGTGGTGGTTGTCAGGGTTTCTGCAATCTCTAGATTCCAATGCTCTGGTTTTATTGCCTTTTTACCTGCACTCCTCAGCTACCCAAACATAACGTATCACGGCCATAAAAAATTTTATGGTACTCACAGAAGGAAAAAAATTTTGAAAGGGAAAAAAAGTTGTCAGTATATTTTTCCGGGTTTTTTGATTTTTTTTTTCCTCTGTATCTCTGGGTGCTGGGAGATCTTTTCTCCCAATGGAGTTTGCACAGTTGTCTGGCCGTATGCAGCAGTTGCCCCCTGAGGTTCAGAGTTTTTGCTGCATATTTGTAGGGGGGTTTCCTGTTGTGGAACCCAGGGTCCCATGCCCGATTTGTTTTTTGGGGATCGAGCTAAGTTTCAGAATTTCAAAAATAATTGTAAATTGTTTTTTGCCTTAATTTTAAAATCCTCAGGGAAAAGCGGCGCAGGTTCAAATTATCATCTCTCTCCTGCGCGGCGGGTCCTCGGGGTGGGCTTTTTTCCCCGTAACTGGGGATTCCCGTTTTGAGTGATGTGATGCATTTTTTCAGGGTTTGGGGTTATTGTACGATGGCCTAATGTAACCTGATCAAGCTGAAAAAGCCCCTTGTTGGAAATTTAATTTGGGCTTGATGACGCTGAGTTATATTGGCGAGATTCCCAGGTGGGCAGTCCCCCACCAAATGAATGACGACGCTTTTGGCGGCCCTTTTCCGGGAAAGGGGGGGTCGGATAATGTAAAGGGTGTTTTTGGTGGGATTCCTGTCCCCTCTGGTCTCAATGATTCTATGTCATTGCGATTTTTAAATGACGCGTTTGCGTGAGCGGGAAGTATTTGGGGGAAAGGTGTTGCTTGTGAGCCCGCTGCTGAGCCCCTGCAGTGTGATGGGGTGGTGTCTGGGGGGCACAGCGTCATGAGTTTCGGAAAGCGCAATGGTTATGTTTCTAATGTGGTGATGCCTCTCATGTTTTTTAGTCGGGCCCAAACGGGGAAGACGTTTTGCACGCTCGTTGTATTGGGTAGTGTTTAGACTAAGGTTTTTATTAACTGTCACTCTGGGTTGCTCTTTTCCTCATTTTCTGCTCAGGCTTTCGTTATTCTGGAGCACTATTAACCTGATGGATTATGATTTTGCTAAACGTTGTGGGGGTTCCCTTGATACCCCTACAGAAGTCATTCCCCTAATGGGGATCGATTCTCCCCCTTTGGTGAGAAAAAAACCCCAGTTTTCTATCAGGTGAAAAATGAGGGTTGAACCTGTCCCCAGGGTGCCTGCAAATTTTTGGTTTATATATTCTGCTTTACATTATCGTGCTGGGTTTCCCTTGGTTCCAGTTCATAATCTGTTTTGGATTGGAAATCTGTGTCTGTAACCTTTGGGGGCTGCCAATGTGTTATTCCCAAAACCCCTTTTTTTTTGCCTCCCCAGGCTGAGATGTTCCGGGATTTTTTGTTTGATTTTTCTGATGTGTTTAGCGAAAGTAAATCTGCATCCTTACCCCCCCAATAGGAGCTTGACTGCGCTATTAAATTTTATTTGCCAGGTAGTAAAAATCCCTAAGGTCGCCTTTTACTTGTCTTTTACCTGAACATAAAGCTATGCGGTCTTATTATCGGGAAATCATTGTGAAAGGGTCATATCAGACCATCCTTTCACCCTTGGTGGCCGGTTTTTTCTTTGTGGCCAAAAGAGAGGGTTTCATTAGGCCGTGTTTTGATTAGTCTCTTGAACAATTTCTGGAAATTTATCAATACCCGTTACCCTTGTTTTCTGACCTTTTTTCCCAGGGTGAAAAACGTTTAATTGGTTTCCCAAGCTTGACCTCAGGGGGCGTAAAACCCTTATTCGCATTAAGCTCGGGGATGAATGGAAGACGGCTTTTTAAACCCCTGAAGGCATTTTAAAGTAACCCTTGTGATGCCTTTGGCCTCACTAATTTTTCCTTCCGTCTTCCAGGCCTTCATGATGACATTTTGGGGGTTTTTGGGACAAGTTTCTGATTGTTTTTTTTGGGTTGATTCTTGATTTTTTCTAATGAATGGGACTCTCATGTGAAGCATGTTCGAACGTATTCCAGATTTTGAGAGAGAATGCCTAGTATGTGAAGGGTTTCAACGTGTCTTTTTGGGTACAGAAGATCTCATTTCGGGAGTCATTTTGTCCCCATCTGTTTTTTGAAATGGACCCGGTCAAGGTTCAGGCCCTCTGTGTTTTGGGGCCAACCTACTTCATTAAAGGGTTTCATGATTTTTGGGTTTGCCAATTTTTATCGTAAATTTTTTTGGTAATTTTCTGTTTATGTAAACCATTAAATGATATTGCCAAAAAGGGGTTTTGATGTGGGGGAATTGGCCTCTGAGGCAGTCCCCTGCGTTTCAGGAACTTAAGCAAGATTCACTTCTGCTCCTGTTCTACGGCCGCCTGATGTTTCTCTGCCCTTTCAGGTGGAGGTTGATGCCTCTGAAATTGGGGCAGGGGCCCTTTTGTCCCAAAAAGATCCAGAGACTTCTAAAAATAACCCTTTTGCCCTTTTTTTCTCGAAAATTTCTTACTGAATAATTATGACGTGGGGGAAACGGGGGTTATTGGCCATGAAGGGGCTTTTGAAGAGTGGAGAAAATTGGCTTTAGGGAAACCCAAAAATTCAGGTTTGGGGGTCTTACGGCATATAATTTGGTCTATCTGGAAATCTGCCAAACGACTCAATCCTAGACAGCCAGGTGGCCCCGTTTTTCACACGTTTTAATTTTGTGGTTTCCCTTTTTTCCTGGCCCCCCCAAGAAGTTAAGGCGGAGGGCCCCCTCGAGGAGTTTCCCTTTCGGATCTCCCGAGCTATCTGATCCCTTTTGTTATTTTGGGAAAGGGGGGTGTGTTCTTTCCGCCATCTCGCCCCCAAATTTTAGACTTGCTCTGGAGGGGTTTAGGAGGATAGGCCCGAGCGGGCCTGTTTTGGGAAAATTTTTTGTCCCGGACCAATGGAAAAAGAGTGTGATGTCTGGATTCATTGTTCCCATTGGTGGGCATCCCGGAATTTTTGGTACCAGAGACTTGGTTAGTCGGTCCTTTTGGTGGCCCACCTTTTTCTCGCGTTTTCAGGAAATTTTTGCTTGGGGACTTGCTCTCGCTCCCAAAAACCCGGGTCTCGCTCTATGGTTTGTTGATGCCATTGCCTTTTGGCCCCAAAAGGGCCCTGACCCAATTCTATGGATTTCATTTCCGATCTTTGTTTCCAGAGATGACCACCTTCTGGGTTTTTTTGTGATAGGTTTTCCAAAATATACATATTGTGCCATTACCTAAGTTGCCTTCCTCCTCTGAATTGGTGGCGTTGTTCCTAGCACGTGGTTCGTTTACACGCATTCCCGAGACAAAGGTGTCTGACAGAGGAGTCCCGTTTGTTTCCAGATTTTGGAGGACTTTTTGGGTTCTAAACTGGGTGTTCAATTGGGCTTTTCTCGGCATTTAAACCTCGAACAAGGTCAAACTGAGAGAACAAACCAACATTTTGGGACTTTTTAAGTGCTTGTTCTGCTGTCAGGATGACTGGGGCTTTTTTGCCCTTGGCTGGTTTGCCTTATTTAGGGCTAGCTCTGCCATTTGATGTCTCCGTTTTTTTTGTAATTCGGTTCACCTCGGATTTTTTCAGGACAGACGGGCTCTGTTTGCCAGGTGTTGGACTCTGTTGTTGAGCTTTAGCACAGATTTGGGACGTTAGGGGAAAAGAGGTTGCCCTCTCTCAGGAGAAGGCCCAGCGGTTGTAACGGGCATGGGGACTATGGTCCTGGGTTTTAAGTGGGGGACTTGGTCTGGGTGTCCTCAAAGAATATTCCATGAGAGTAGCTTCTCAAAATTTTAAAACCCAAAGGTTCATTGGCCCCTTTTTAGATCTTTAGAGATTATTACCGTTTCTTTCGTTTGCTTTTTCGGGACTTTTTAGATCCATAAGGTTCACAAGCCCTTGTTGAAGAGGTTTTTTTTGAGCCGGGGTTCCTGCTGCTGTGCCTCCTGCCCCTGTTTGGTTGAGGGCAATTGGATTTATGTGTTGAGAAATTATTGGTTTTCTCGTTTTTCTAGACGAGACCCCATATTGGTTAATTGGAGGGGGTTATGGTCGGGAAAGGGCAATTTTGGGGTGTTTGCTTCGGAATCCATGAGGAGACTATCCGTGCCGTTCATAGAACTCACCTGACCGACCTGGTTGCTCAAAAATGGGGTTCGGTGACCCCTCCTAAAGGGGGGGGGTACTGTTGTGAGGGGTTTGAAAAGAGTCTGGAAGGCTCCCTTGGTGGTTACGGGGGTACTAGTGAGGATTGTGAGGGGGGGGGGAAATCAGGTGTTACGTTTGGGTCTTATAAAAGGGGGAAATTTTTCCCTTCGGGGTTGCGGTGATCAATTGTTTGTCTAAATTTCCTTTTTCCCGTTTCCTGGAGCCTTCTGTGTGTTTCTGCATCCCCTGCTATCAGAAAAAGACAATTTCTTATTTTGTTTTTTGCATTTTTGATTTGGTCCTCACTTCTTGGGGCCCTTCGGGTCCCCTCGGGGTTTTTTGCCCTCAGTTTAGTCACCCCACTGTGTTTTGACTTTTGCTTTTTCCAGTTTTTCAGGGGTGCTTTTTTTTGTTACACCAAAAAATAATTTATTTTTGGTAGAGGTCTTGTGATCTCAGGTGTTTTTTGAATTAGTAGAGTTGGTGTTTTTTAGGGTTTTCGGGGATTGCGTAAGTCCCTTTCTACCTTTTCATTTATTAGTTGGGGCCCAGCGTTTGCTCATACTTTTTTTTCTGTGTCAGTATTTCCTCGTGTCTAACCGCCATTATGTTTGGGGCTTTTTATTATCTTTGGGGTTTGCCCGGGGCAGATTGCTTTCCTTTTTCTATCCTTAGGTGTAGTTAGTTTCTCAGGCGGTTTACGAGGCGGGTAGGGGCCAGCAAACCTTGACCTTTTCCTCGGAAGATAGAGAGCGAGGAGGCGTTCCCATCAGATCAACCTGACTCTGTGTCCAAATGGTTCAGAGGACTCCTTCACGATGTAACCATCACGGACACATTGTTGCCTGTCATCAAACGGGAAGTCTATACCGACTCAGAATAGGATTATAACACAATACTGCTGTTCCTAGACGTGTCCACTCAGGTAACGGTGCTGCCCCTTTTGGAAAGCTCAGCCACTTTTTGGGCCACAATCCCTTTTGGGACTCCACCCATTTTGGGCCCACACTGGTTTGGATATCGCCCTTTTGGTACGCCACCCTTTTTGGGCTACCATTCTCCTTGTGGTGACTCCATGGATTCCCATGTTCTCTACTGGCCTCTCACCGCCTTGCATGGCAGTTATCTACCTACTGATGCAACTGCAGCTCCTGCAGAAACTCTTGCTGCTATCTGATGACTGCAAATGCAGCTCCTGCAGAACCTCTTGTGCTAAGGTTTGCGGACCTCAGTTTGACTTTGCATTGAGGATGTTGACCACCTTCGTAACCCCACCGGGAGTTACCGCCAGATGCTTTCAATCTTCGTGGCCCGCGGAGCCACTGCAAGCTGACTTGAAGAAATAAATCGTGGACACGCCAGTCCAAGGAAGAGGTTTGGATAAAAAAAAATTCTGTGGACTCGCGATCCACAGCAACGCCAGCAAACGTGCTTCCTGTACCGTGTCCCGCTGTCTAGACATCAATTGTGTAAAGTTCCACACTATCTCGTGGTAAGGTATACTCACTTTGCTGGTCCTGAGGCTTACGCTGGGGGACACTCAAGTGTTAAAAAACAAGTCCATTCGGTCCATTAGTGAACAGTATAAACCATTTCTCAATAAACTTGATAGTAGCTGCAAACAGTACACTGTCCGTTACACATTCAGCTTTATAGAGCAAAAACACAGTCTCTCACTGACGGTCAGCATAACACTGATCCTGTCTGTTACCTGTTGGATCGGCACACAGGGTTTACGGTTGCCTCTTATCCTAAGAAGTATCCCACAAACACTTCTCACTTACCCCAGTCAGCATTAACATGGATGTCTGTCCGTTACCTGTTGGTGTCAGCCATCTCAGGTTTCCGGAATGCCTCCTTCTACTCAGAGGTATCCCATTAAACATTTCGTCATGACCACGGTCAGTATCACTCACGGTTGTCAGTCCGTCCACTCCGGAGGTATTCACAGGCTCCTTCCTATGGCTCAGACTAGCCAGCACTGTTTCCCCAGGCTCTGCGATGTCCAGAAAGCAGGTTTGGTTGGAGACACACACACTGGAACACTAAACTTCACTGCACACAGACCACTTTCTGTAGTGTCCAGCCAGGATACCAATGGAAAATCTGTCCTCACTGACAGACTCCCAAACACTCCTCACATGTGCCAAACACATCCTTCCTTACATAGCTGTCACCATACTAGGTACCTATCACCATGGTAGTCACGTGATCTGACATCTCGTAGGTCTCAAATCACAGGACCACATGGCCTTCTTTATGTAAAAAAGGGTACAGAGGAGCCCCTCACCTCGGAGTGAGGTATTATGGGTAGACAGCCCCTCCCAACTCTCAGAGCTACCTGTACCCGGACCCAAGTGTGACAATAAACCCTAGGGCTTACGTACACTAAGGAAAATATACTCCGGGTTACATCACTGGGAAACAGCCATCCCTGTGTCACTACCTTCCATCAATTATGAGGCCTTTAGTACACTACAGTATATTATACATGTATATTGGATATTAATTAACTAAATTTATATAAATTATTTTTTATTAGGTACATTATTATATTATTATTCAAAAAATGGGTAATAATGGCCACTATTGTTTTTACTGACACTAATATGATATATGAATTTAACTGATTATTATATCTCTAACACTATTAACCCTTAGTGACAGAGCAATTTGCAGCTTAATGACGGGCCAATTTTTACAATTCTGACCACTGTCCCTTTGTGAGGTTATATATCGGGAACGCGTTAACGGATATGATTCTGAGAATGTTTTTGTGAACCATTATGTACTTTTTGATAGTGGTAAAATTTCTTCGCTATAACTTGCGTATAGTATAAAAAAAAAAACGGAAATACATGGCGAAAATTGTTAAAAATTTGCTATTTTTTCCAACTTTTTTTTTTCATGCCTTAAAATCTCAGAGATATGTCAACAATTTACTTAAAAATAAATTTCCACATGTTCTACTTTACATCAGAACAATTTGTGAGACAACATTTTTAGTTTTATGTTAAGAAGTTATTAGACTTTAAATGTTGACCTGCGATTTCTTCATTTTTACAACAAAAATTTAACAAAACATTTTTTTAGGGACCACTGTGATTTAGATGTTATCATGGAATGGGTGCTCCATTCCTTATACTTTTTCCATAACTACTACCCCATCGTGTTTTGCTGCACAGAAGCCAAAACCATACCCTATTCTCCCTTGTGCCTGCTGCTTCTCTGCTACTCACTGCCTGAAAATTACAACTTACTCCTTCCTCTCGCCCCCACACTCAGGATGTCTTTGTCTTCAAAACCATTGTGGGACTGTCACATAGCATATAATGGGAATTCATTCAATCGGTCATAAAATGCTGCGAGTTTATGAAGACCTAAAAAGTATTTAATTGGTACAAAAGGGCTTCAAAGTCAAATTCATAGAATATGCCCTATAGGCCAATCCTTTATTAATAAAATACCTCAATGGGTAGTCACCCAAAAACAACCGTGATGTTCAAAAACAAAAATACAAAGTGTATGCCTATCTTTAATAACAGGGGGAGTCTAGTGTCCCTAGTGCAAGTATGGTCTGTCACTGGCCGAACTGCGGAGGTTTGGCACCCTAGGGGGGAGCGTTTGGCGCCCCGACTCCACGATTGGCTGACCCTAGGTCCCTAGTTAGGCCCTTACGCCTTTGGGATTCCCTTCGAACCAGATAATAAGGGGACCCTAACAATAATACATTGGCCCGACTAACACCTGCAGCTCTCGCTGATGCGGCCAAAGGCAAGGACCTGTGTGACAGCGTGATGACGAGTGTCCGCGTTACTTTCGGCTTGGTAAAAGGCATACTGAGGACAAATTTTCCTTCCAACGTGTATCGCAGGGGTGGGCATCTTTCACTGCTAAGACCATGGGATATTTATACATCCTTCGGGGGCCTTTAAAAACTCGCCCCAAATTACAGAGGGACGCACCCCACTACCACGGGGCCGCACAGAAAATGTAAACCCACCAGAAGCGCTGCTTCCAATCAGTCTACCTACTTTATACCTTTAGAGAATTTCATCATCAATCTTTTATCAACATTGGGACACCATACCTGCCATATTTTTGGAAGACCTTATAACACTTAACCTGCAGGTGCGGATTTTCGGAAAACTCCTGAAAACCCTCTTTTTTTGGGTGTGGATTCCATGATTCTGGAGATTGTCTGTGACCCTTTGGATATCTTTTTGTACTGGAACAACTTCTCATATATATTTTTTTGAAATTTATGCACTGGTACACTTTGTTAACCTTTTTTTTCCTTTGGAATTATTTTGGATCGATATCTTTCTGGTGTTATGCGCTATACTGGGAATGCTGCTAACCCCTTCTAAAAGGTATTTTCTAATTTCCAGGGGATATTTTTGTTTTTACCACTCAATCCTTTTGGATATCTACTTGATTTTTTTTCACTTTTTAAATATACACTGCTCAAAAAATTTAAGGGGAACACAAACCCAGAATAACTCCAGGTAAATCAACTTCTGTGAATTCAACTGCCCCACTTAGGAAAAAACACTGTTTGGCAATCTTTTCCATGCTTTGTGCAAAGGAATGACAACAGAGGAATTTTTGGAAATTTAAAAAAAGAAACCTCAATAAAAGGGGTGGTTCTGCAGGTGGGGACCACATCCCCCATCTCAGACTAATCTTTTTAGCTGAGTTTTGGTCATTTTTTAATGGGTTGTGCTTTCACACTCGTGGTGGGATGAGACAGATTTCTACCCCACACAAGTGGTTCAGGAGTGCAGCCACCAGGAGGGGCCACATAATGCGAGCGTGGCAGGTTTGCTGTTCTGTCAGTTAGGTCCGAGGCTGGGGCGTACCGGAGAACGGGCCTTAACAGAGACGGGGGGGGGGGCGGGGAGGGAAAAAACCCCCAGCCGGGACCGCTACCTCCGCTTTTTTTGAAAGGGAGGACCAGGAGGGCACTGTCGGGAGCCTGCAAATGATCCAGCAGGTCACAAATAAAGGCAGTGTATGCACAAAGGGTTTGAACAACCCCATGAGGATTTTGATCCCGGGCGCCACAGATGGGGGTTGGCCACAGCCCAACCCGTCAGGCACTTGGCTTGTCCACAGATCCAAATTGGAAAATTTTTGCACTGCACCCGTCTGTTCACAGATGAAACAGGTTCAACTGACACGTCACAGACGTGACGGGATCTGGAGACCTGGGAGAGGGGCTTTTGCCTGCAACTATTTCAGCAGGGCCCGGGTTGGCTTGGGTCTTTTAAAAGGGTTTGGGGGGCATTTCTTTGGAGGCCCCACAGCCTCCATGTGGCCGCCGAGGTAACCTGCTGCCATTGGCACCGAGGTTTAGATCCAGACCCTGTGAGACCCGCTGGGGCGGTTGGCCCTGTGTCCTCCTAATGCCCGGGGCAATGCCAGACCTCAGTGGGGGGGAGTGTGTCAAACGTTCATGCAAGATGAGGCATTGAAGCATGGACTGGGCCCCCGTTCCCAGACCTGAGTCCGATTGGCACATCTAGGACATCATTTCTCGCCATCCACAACGCACATTGCACCACAGATGTCAGGATTGGCGGTTTTCTTTGTCGGGGCGGGAAAGATCTCTCAGGACCATATGCCGCCTCATCAGGAGCATGCCCAGGGTTTGTAGGGAGGTCATACAGGCACAAGAGGTCCCTACAGGGACGTGGAGGCCACACCACTACTGAGATTTTTTGGGCTTGTTTTTTAAGGAAATTACATTCCACCCTTTTAAATTTTTTGGGGGACTCCAAACAGGTCTCCATTGTTTAAATTTGATTTCCATTGATGATTTTTTTGTGATTATGTTGTCAGCACATTTTAACTTTGTACAGAACAAGTATTCATGAGATATTTTATTCATTCAGACCGGGTGTGTTATTTGGGTTCTCTTTATTTTTTTGAGCAGGATAATCCTGTTGTTTTTATTTGATGAAATGTGTGCAAACTGTAAGCATGCGGAATATGCGGTGCTATATTTAAAAAGTTTTTTTTTACACCCCATACAAAATTTGGTTACCCCACTATTACAAAACGGTACCCACTTTACAAAACACGACGTTTCCCCACTTTTACAAATTTCGGGATACCCCACTATTACAAAATTTTTGGTGTACCCCATTATTACAAAATACGACATACCCAATATTTTAAACACAGCGTTTCCCACTATTAGAACAAGGCCCTACCCCACTAGTTTCAGAAAAAGGTGTAAACCCCTAATACAAAACACGGTGTACCCCCCCATTCGAAAAAACAAACCCCATTTTTACGAAGCGTTTTTCCCCCCTTTTTTTTGAACCGTTTTGCCGCATTTTTACAAAATTGGTATCCCCCCCTTTTACTGATAAGGTCCCCATTACAGAACCATTTTTCCCCAATTAAGAACACACACACCCCCCTAAACGAAAACGTGTACCCCCCTTTTCAAAACACATGTCCCCACTTTACTAACCGGCGTACCCCTAACAAACAGGGGAACCCCCCTATAACCGGTGTCCCCATTTTTAGGAGCTGTATACATTTTATCCTTGAGCTCCCTTGGGGTCGGTGGCAGTAAAAATTGTGTTTTTCTTTGAGGGTGGTCGGGGGATTTCCCCCCAATGTTTCCTTCCTAAGGCGTACCTCCCCGCCCTTTTTCCTGAAAAAGGCATGTTTCTAGAAGATAATTTCTTGTTTTGGTTATGCACCATTGAGAAGGGTCAGGGGCCAAAAGGGGCCAGTCTTCTTCCCAGGGGTCCGTAGCTGCCATATTGGCCTATATGGAGAGGAATTTCCCGTTGAGTCTACACCTCGGCCTCTTTTGTCTCATCCATATACATCTCAAACTCTTCTCTGTTCAGAATTTTTGAAGTTGAGTTTTCGATAAATGAGAGGTTTGGATCCTCTGAAATCGCGAGTCACTTCATACAACTTCCTCAACACCAGGGCCAGTGTCTCAAAGCCTGCGGTGTCCGCCACCACTGGGTATATTCCCACTGGTTCAGCCAGAGGCAATAATGATACTTGAGCGGTAACCCCGAAGCTCGGTGCTTTATTAGCTCTTGGCGGCACTCGGAAAGCATCAGCTCCGAGGAGGCAATGAGAGTTTTACACTCCAGCTCTAACGGAAAAACTGGGCCTGGCAGTGAATGAGGGGAATGGCACCACAATTTTACAGGCCCAATGAAGCCCAGGGTGGGGTATTGGGCATGGATAAGTTGATTATATGGGGGCGGTAGGTGACCCTTCCCTAATCTAGGCTTTCCATATCTTCACCCTCCAAAAATCCCCAGTCCAGTACATCGCCATGTTCTGCCCCGGACGCAAAGAATGGATAATTGTATCTGTAATCAGTACAGAAAATCAAAGTATCTGCCTCGATCTTCCTTCCATCCTCACATACTAGGGTGTTAGGAGCAGTACTGACCACTGGAGGCACCATTGAGATATTTCCTGGTGTGGTCCATGTTAGGGGAGGACCGCGATGGCTTAAAATGACCCGCTCGGCATGAGGAGACAGCTCCATGGCTATGTCTACACCTGAAGGTCTGCAGCCTAAAAGGACTACTGAACGTGAAGAGAAGACCTCCGGATAGCGGTAGAAATGGCTGTGTATCACTTGTCCTACAAAACCAATAACAAAAGATCCAATCAATATAACTCCACATTTTTACTTTAGAATGTAAACATAATTGTTATCCTTTTTATTTTATACAATTTTAGTGTTCGGAGCTCCATTTTTCTGATACAGAGTTCCAAATCCCCTGCATAGCATATAATTATAACATTCTGGCTACCAATATCTACCACTAGAGGGGGCTATGGAGCTGGGTGCATACTGGATAAATAGTATGCAATTAGCTCCCTCTAGTGGTCGCTGTAGTATTCAGAACTTTATTCCTTTTCTCAGTGTTTTTGAAAAGAATTTTGCCTTCTGAAAATATAAAAAAATACATAAAAAATTAGAAATCAAGAATAGAAATCACGTCCAATTTTCTCAAGAATTCAGATTTGCCCAAATCTTTATTTTTTTGTAATTATAGAAGGAATCTTTTGTTTAATTATAAGAACTGAGAAAGCATAAAAAAAATAATACTCCCCTATCCTTGACACTCCCTGTACCTGTCCCAGTGCAGCCCGTTCCCTGATAATCTTATATCTGTTTTTTGGGCCTCTGGCCACTTCTGGACGGGTTTTACTTTCACTAATCTCCATGCCGTCATGCGAGGCATGACACACTTCGATGTCGTGGGGCGCAAACACAAGGGATGGTGTGAATGGAATTACCGGCCGGAAATAGCCGGTGGCCCAAACAAAGACAGTAGGACTGACAGTCGCGGGGCAGGTAGCTGCAGTACCAGGCACAGCCACAACCATATGTTTGGCGCTGTACATGGGCAAACAATGAAGAAGACCTTCAGATGATTGGTGATGGCCATCAATTTTGTATTAGTATCGCTAACATTTTTGACACCCCCTCCTTTATACCATGTTTACAGCCTTTCTTTAACCCCTCTTGATAAAATAATACATGTGCCAGGAAAATAAAATGGCACTACAACATGATTTGTATCTAGAAAGGATAAAATGTAGCATGAGCAAAAACTAAGGACCTCTGGGAGAATCCATACATTCAACCGGGTCAAGGGTTGGGATCGTCACTACCAAGGAAAACTCTCATGGAAGATCATTACTTTTGTACTCTTTCTCCATTTCTCACCTTGAAAGTCCTTGAGTCCTTCAATCTCAGGGATGTAGGGATGAGAGTAATGTCTGCAGGGAATGGGACACAACGTCACACAGGTGACTGACGTAATCAGATAGAATATGCAAGGATTGGAGAAAGTTCTTCAAGAAAATAATGAGGAGCTCAAGCGGAAAAGACATGGAAGAACATCTACTGCTGAACTCTAGTCACCCCCCCCCCCCGGACACCAGCTCCATCCGAGGATAACCAGCTGGACCTCCAGGGTATGTGCACACAGAGGTTTGTGAGCAGGAACTCCCCAAGTCTTACTCCAAATCTTTGAGTTTCCCGGTCAGTGGCTATGTTCATAAAGGGTTTTTTGAGCTTGGAGGAAACTCTCCAAACCCTCCTCAAAAATGCCAAACTGTGAAAAATGTGAAGGTTCCTGTTCAGTTATCTGTCAAAAAGAAAAAACTCTTCAAAGTGACTCTTTGTGCACATAGACATGGGTATGCGAACAGAGTTTTTGGAGGAGTATTTTGAGCATCTAAAGACCTTGTGTGCACATACCCCCTAAAAAAGAAAGTTTCCTGAAGTGGCAACTACTTAAAAGAACATGATTTGTGAACTCCTAAAAAAAAAAAAACAATATTAACACTGAGTATTTTTTTTTCTCTGAGTTTTTTGAAGCAGAAAGTCTCCAAATCTCTGATCAAAAATTGCAGATTTTGGCAAGATTCTGCTCAAACAGCTCAGCAAAACACTCAGTGTGAACACAGTGCGTTCTGTAATGGTGGGGAGTGGACATTCAGTCTTTTTGAGGATTGGGAAGTTTCTGCCAAATTTCTGCTCCAACAAAAAACTGAATGTGAACATGCCCAATGAGTCTTTCTAAAGAATTTTCAGAGCAAAAACTTAGCAGAAACCCCAAGAGATTTGAATTTTTCTGCTCCAAAAACTCAGCAAAAAAGACTCGGTGTGAACACACGTTTCCTGACAAAGAACTGGGTGCAAAAGATTGCCACCTCATTGGAGTGATTTTCGGGGTCAGCATCCCCATTGCCGGCACCTGATACCCACCGACATCTCCTGCCAATCCCTACGCTCTGCAGCCTCATAATCTATCACGCTTTCTCTCTGGTACAAATGCTTAGGTGGTCGCGCCTGTACAAAAACTTTTTGACAGTGAAGGTGACCAATGAGTGGAACAGGCTGCCACGAGTGGTGGTGAGTTCTCCTTCAATGGAAATCTTCAAATAGAGGCTGGACAGACATCTGTCTGAGATGGTTTAGTGACTCCTGATTTGATCAGGGGGTTGGACCAGATGACTCAGGAGGGCCCTTCCAACATTCTATGATTCTAAGATTTTTCTCCAGACCCGATCCGAGAGCTCGGTAGGGGAACATATTTTTTGTGGGACAAGTTTTAGAAGTAACACATTTAGAAATAGTAAGAGATCTTTTTAGACTAAGGAAGGGAGCGAGTACTCACCCCACACACCATGATGGCATCAAATTTTTCCACCTCTTCTTTTCAATATTTGGCAATTACCCGCCAGGAAATCGGCTCGTGGTCTCCAGTCACAGGGGGCACAGACACCACCCGAGTGTTAAACTGCAAAGTGCAAGAGGAGGGGGAAAGTTTATATGATGTGGACCTGTCATAAAAAGTGTTATATTATTAGTTGTAGGGCTTATATGGAAGGACCCCCCCACATGGTACCCCAATAGACATGGGACATCACAGCACGATTTTGGACAATCACCGGCTCGTGGTCTCCAGTCACAGGGGACACGGACACCACCCGAGTGTTAAACTGCAAAGTGCAAGAGGAGGGGGAAAGTTTATATGATGTGGACTGGTCATAAAAGGTTTTATATTAATAGTTGTGTAGTGGCTAATATGGAAGGACCCCCCCCACATGGTACCCCAATAGACATGGGACATCACAGCACCCTCACGAAGACATCAGACCCATCTCTGTACTAATGATGAAAAAACAAAGGGGTGCCCAGAAGATTGTTAAAATTAGAAAATGTTCTTCCTTCTGGAGAAGAGCTAATTTGCATATTTTCTCCCATGATGCCTTGCTTGTAAGTTTCAATATGGTCAAATTATCCTCAAATCATGCTATGTCTACAAGTCCACACCTCCAATGGAGGTTCTGTCTCCGGCCCGGCATGGTCTCACCTTGATGTGTGGTCGGATAGAGAATTTATCTGTGTTTTCCTCCACATATTTCAGCACTTCGGAGTGATGGATGAAGTAAGGCAGGGAGGGATCAAAGGGAAAATCTGGAAATTCCATTATCTCTTTAGGAAGATTCATCCTACGATAGTGAGGGATCGAGAATATATTCACGTGTCCATTACACAAATAAATGTCAGACGATAATTAGAGGCTCATCGATGGTCTCTTCCTCCTCATCTTGTTTTAACACAGGAAATAGTGCTCAGTTAGCTAATCACAAGCTGGGTGGGTCCACACTATGAGCAGTGATTGGCTGAGCCAGTTCCTGTCTGTCAAGATGAAAACAGGAAGTAGAGACCGTAGCGGATCAGTGAACCATCACAATGGAAGTTGTGGGAAATTAGTAAAAATTAATGTTTTTTTTTTCTTTTTTTCCTTTTTTTTATTAATAAAAAAATTTAAAATAAAACAAAAATCCTTCTTTAAACAACCCCTTTAAGGAAAAAATACAATGTTAGCCTAAAGCCCGATAAAAAATAATATAATAATAAAATACTGACCAAGCAAAGAAAAAAATGTATAGAGAGAGATAGTAAATCCATGTTAGACTGCAGCTCAAAGTGATAAGAATCAAAGTAAGTTACAGAAATAACAGGACGAATACAGAACATCCCAATAAATTACCAGAGGACAGAGAAGTGGAAGAATGTTATTACTTCTATCAGTCCTACAACCAAAGACAACGGAAAGTAAACTGTGCGATAACATCATTGTGTAGGACTTACTTCAAATCTCTGTACATACTGGAGTGTGTATGGACGGCATTCCCTGAGTCCTCTATGTAAAACCAAGTTCCTCCCACTTGACCTGTCGCCTCGTATACTACCTTGGGGCTCAAATGTTAATGGTCTGAAAAGAATATGACGAGCAATGCAAAGTCCAGCCGATCCAGCCCAAATCACTGCACACGTAGCCTGCTGGACGCCATGGTGTCATACAACGCTGTAAAAAACAAAGTATAGCTAAATAAGTGATCTCTATATTACTGCCTCATAAGAACAGAAATACAGTTTTCTATAATACTGCCCCCATATACAAGAATATAACTACTATAATACTGCCCTTATGTACAAGTATATAACTACTATAATACTGCCCCTATGTACAAGTATATAACTACTGTGAGACAGTGAAGGGGTATGTATTGGATGGGGTGTACATCTCGCCCAGGTACTTAGCTGACTGGCATAAGGGAAATGTATGGCTTTGTAAACCTAGTGGTGGAGAAAGTTCACTACACCCTCCATTCAGTACAGGCTTGCAGCTCAAACCTGAGGCCACTCAGGTTCTAATTAGGCAGCTAGAAGTAGGTGGTTGAGAACACAGACATTGAGCTCTCAGTCTGAGGCCGACTTCAGACACTGCTAGAGTCTCTGGGAAACCACACTCTGGTAAATACTGAATATATGTGTTGTTTTGGGCCAGGCTGGTAGAGTCTGGGCCCCGATAGTGAGGAAACTATCTGTGTTTAGTTAGTAGCCGGACAGGCTTAGGATTTTGGTTTATGAGTTGGTTTTGCTCATGTTTGTTTGCTGTGGACTTACAATAAAGCTGGTTGCGGCCAGTTTGTACCAGAATTGCTGTCTGTGATTGAACTGTTTTGATGCCACTCCGTCTACCCGAGATGGCGATCCCAGAGCTATATCCCCTGAAAAGCTTACAATTGGTGCTCGAATGCTGGGGCAGCACAGTGGCTAAAGCAGCAGCAAAGGAAAACGTCTATTAAAGCAGTCTTAAAGAGACTGTAGCCCTAATAGAGTTTGCACAGAAAAAAAAAAAAGTGCACAGCAAAGCTGAACTGGCTGTGGTAAAGACTGTGGAGTGTGTATGTCTTGAGTAAAGACTGCCGTTGTTGAGACAGAGAAGTCTGACAGCATGGAGGCGCTGCTTAAACATATGGCGCAAGTTAGTGTGCAACAGCAGGAGACTAACCGATTGTTAAGGGAGCAGGTTGCAGCACTACGCCAGGATCTCAGCGCCTCGTCCCAGAGTGATATCGCAAGGGCACCTGCGTTGCCTGCAATAAAGAAGTGGCTGGAGCCTGACGTTAGCAGCCCTGCCCAAAGGGTCAAAAAGGTGATAGTGGACCGCTACACCCGAGCACTTCCTACTGAGGTACAGCACGGGGTCGGACAAGGAGACCACCCAGACGCCAAGCAACTCGTCAGCCTGATAGAGAGGTACTTCGAGAGTTCCCGGACGCCGAACTCTCCCGGTAAGAGCGTTCCAGCTGTTGGGGACAGGGGGTATGCTGATAGACGGGGACAGGCCCAAGGGGACATATGGGAGGAAAAGGGTGATACTTCCCTGTCGGGAGACCCCAGGCCTAGAAAGGTCTCCCCGTCTGAACTCCCAGACCAGAGACAGTGTTGGAGATGCCGTGAAAGGGGTCATATTTCAGCCAGCTGTCCACTAGTGGGGGAGCCTATGGACTGTGATGCTGGCAGGTCCCTCTCTCTCTTCGCAGAACCCGTATGTGTGGCCACCCCAGCCGAAGAGACTGGACCACAAGTGTCCCCGGTGGTTATAAATGGCTGCCCAACACAAGCCCTCCTAGACTCAGGGAGTCGAGTGACTCTCGTACATGACAGCCTGATTGATAGGGACTTCATCTCCGATAAACACCTGAGTGTGGTGTGCATCCATGGAGACACCAAAGTCTACCCAGAGACTGCCGTGGACTTGGTCCCCAAACTCGGGGAGGTCTCATATGAAGTAGGGGTAGTGAAGAACCTGATGCACCCCGTCATATTGGGTAGTGACTTTCCCCTGTTTAGGGAACTCTGGGGGAAAAATGATTCTACTGGACAGTGTGATGAAGCTCCTACGGAGGTTGCACGGTCCCCAGGGGCGGACCACAATGTTAGTGGGCCATTAAACTTATGTGATGATACTGATAATGATAATGATGATGACCATGATAATGATGATGACCATGATAATGATGAATTTCCTTTTCAGGTGATGTTGGGAGACGAGGATAGTGGTTCTCAGGAACTGAATGTCCCTGACCTACCTCTGTCCCGTGACAATTTTGGGAGTGAGCAGTTGCGAGACCCCACTCTTAAAACGGCCCAGGAAAATATAACTGTTCTAAATGAGGTTCCCCAAGAGCCTGGCTCTGAGGAGAGGTTTCCTCATGTTGCCATGAACAATAACCTGCTGTATAGGGTCCCTAAAGTCCAGGGAGAGGTCGTGAGTCAGCTCCTGGTACCTAAGCCATATAGAAGCATGGTGCTGGGGTTGTCACATAGCCACGTGCTTGGTGGGCACTTGGGGATGGACAAGACCCAGGATAGAATTGCTCAGGATATGCCATTGGTTAAGGATCACCTGCAGAGAGCCCAAGAAGCTCAAGGCAAAATGTTTAATCGGTCAGGAAAAATTAGGACTTTCAGTCCCGGAGATCGGGTTCTGATCCTGGTCCACACAGTGGAAAGTAAGTTCTGGGCCAAGTGGCATAGTCCCTATGAGATAGTACAAAAAGTGAGCGAGGTCACCTACAAAGTACAGCAACCAGGGAGACGGAAGCCCTACCAGGTCTGTCATATCAAGCCCTGGGGGGACAGAGAGTCATTGGTGGCCGGGGGAATTAGAGAAAGGTGTAAAACCCCCTATACCTCCTGTGATAGTTGGTGACACATTGTTAGTACACTCAACAAAGGAAGTACGAGAGTTTCTGAAGAAAAATCAGCAGAGGTTTTCTGACTTGCCTGGTCGTACTTCTCTGGTGAGGCACTATATCGAGACTGAGCCGGCACTAAGGTCAAGCTCAAACCGTGCAGGATACCCAAAGCCCGCAGAGAGCATAGGCCTGGGAGGTTACAGGGTAGGGCCGATGCCTTGTCCAGAGTTCACTGTCTCTTTAGGATTGATGACCAGCCCTCCGGTCTGGAGAAGAGGTGGGGATATGCGAGACAGTGAAGGGGTATGTATTGGATGGGGTGTACATCTCGCCCAGGTACTTAGCTGACTGGCATAAGGGAAATGTATGGCTTTGTAAACCTAGTGGTGGAGAAAGTTCACTACACCCTCCATTCAGTACAGGCTTGCAGCTCAAACCTGAGGCCACTCAGGTTCTAATTAGGCAGCTAGAAGTAGGTGGTTGAGAACACAGACATTGAGCTCTCAGTCTGAGGCCGACTTCAGACACTGCTGGAGTCTCTGGGAAACCACACTCTGGTAAATACTGAATATATGTGTTGTTTTGGGCCAGGCTGGTAGAGTCTGGGCCCCGATAGTGAGGAAACTATCTGTGTTTAGTTAGTAGCCGGACAGGCTTAGGATTTTGGTTTATGAGTTGGTTTTGCTCATGTTTGTTTGCTGTGGACTTACAATAAAGCTGGTTGCGGCCAGTTTGTACCAGAATTGCTGTCTGTGATTGAACTGTTTTGATGCCACTCCGTCTACCTGAGACGGCGATCCCAGAGCTATATCCCCTGAAAAGCTTACACTACTATAATACTGCTCCGATATACAAGAATATAACTACTATAATACTGCCCCCTATGTACAAGAATATAACTACTATAATACTGCCACTATGTACAAGAATATAACTACTATAATACTGCCCCTATGTACAAGAATATAACTACTATAATACTGCCACTATGTACAAGAATATAACTACTATAATACTGCCCCCTATGTACAAGAATATAACTACTGCAATACAGCTCTATATGTACAAGAATATAACTACTATAATACTGCCCCTATGTACAAGAATATAACTACTATAATACTGCTCCTATGTACAAGAATATAACTACTATAATACTGCCCCTATGTACAAGAATATAACTTCTATAATACTGCCACCTATGTACAAGAATATAACTAATATATACTGTTAGATTAACCACAGTATAGACACTTTTTCCTGGTGCGTCACAGGAAATAGATCAATTGAACATTCATAGCACGTTGCTAGCAATACCGAATAAACAGGTACTCCAGAAGAGCTCATTAACATTCTCCATTCAAACCAAAAGATAAGTAAGATAGCAATTTGTCATTTCCCAATCTGATTTTGACATATCGCGCCATATTCAAACACTATAAGTGCGAACTATGTTAATGATAAGTTCCGAACATATTCGTAATTTCTACCCATTGTCTCTAATGACGTGGTTATTCCATACATGCAAAAACATATCATCCGATCGTATCGAACGAATCCGAACAAATTTGCTCATTCTAAATAGACTGGAACCAAACCCAGAAATGCATATAAGCAATGTACAATATGGCTCTTTAACCACATGAAGAATTGTCCCCATTCTGTTACCTAGAAGTGCTGCCAATGCGAAGATTCAATACATTGGGAACCATTTCTTGCATCCTGTGGTGTCTAGCAATACGGAGTGTGTAGCGTTGGGGATTTGGAGGGAATTTTATTGCAACCTCTACAGATTTATTTTTTGTTAGAAGTTGAGAAGTGTTTTCAGAATTGCTTGGCTTTTGCTACATGTCTGCTCTTCTATTCTGGTACCAACCTAGAGAATAATTGATAAATGATCACCATTAACCCCTTCACTCCGAAACCTGTTTTCCCCTTCCGGACCAGGCAAATTTTTTCAATTCTGACCACTGTCACTTTATGAGGTAATAACTCTGGAATCTTCAATGGATCCCACTGACTCTGAAACTGTTTTTTGTGACATATTGTACTTCATTATAGTGGTAAAATTTATTTGATATGACTTGTGCTTATTTGTGAAAAAATCGGAAATTTGGCAAAATTTTAATTTTTATGCCCTTATATCAGTCATATCACACAAAATAGTTGCCAGAATAAATAACATTTCCCACATGTCTACTTTACATCAGCACAATATTTAAACCCTATTTTTTCATTAGGAAGTTATAAGGGTTAATAGTTGACCAGCGATTTTTCATTTTTACAAAAAAATTTACAAAACCATTTTTTTTAGGGACCACATCACATTTGAAGTCACTTTGAGGGGCCTATATGACAGAAAAAACCCAAAAATGACACCATTCTAAAAACTGCTCCCCTGAAGGTGCTCAAAACCACATTCAAGAAGTTTATTAACCCTTCAGGTGCTTCACAAAAATCTATGGAATGTGAAAGGCAAAAATAAACATATAACCTTTTATCACAAAAATGTTCCTTTAGACCCAATTTTTATTTTCATAAGGTTAAATGAAGAAATTGCACCATACAGTTTATTGAACAATTTCTCCTGAGCATGCCGATACCATATATGTGGGGGAAAACCAATGTTTGGGTGCACGAAAGGAAGGAGCGCCATTTGATTTTTGAATGTAAAATTTGCTGGAATAATTAGCGGACGCCATGTCGCATTTGGAGAGCCCCTGATGTGCCTAAACAGAGGAAACCCTCCACCCTCCAAAAGTGACACCATTTTGGAAACTAGACCCCTTAGGGAACTTATCTAGATGTGTATTTAGCCCCTTGAATCCGCAGGTGCTTCACAGAAGTTTATAAGATTGAGTCATGAAAATAAAAAAAAATCACATCTTTCCCACAAAAATTATTTTAGCGACAAACTTTGCATTTTCAGAAGGGTAACTGGAGAAATTGCACCAATTTGTTATACATGCCGATACCCCACATATGGGGAAAACCACTAACGTTATTACTTATTTTGGAGATGACATGAGTCTAACATTTATACATCAACAGGTATATGTATATTGGAAAACAAAGGCCACCCGTTTTGTTTTGTGGGGTGTAACTTATGTCTTTGATCCTTGTCTCTTGTCTCATGTTGCATCTCTGCTCACAATGGGGGATTAATGCTCTTTCATATGTAAATGGACAAGACTCGCAATAATAAGGTTCAAAGACAAGTCTACAGGTAAATTTACCTGTGGCAAAACACTTTTGTATGCCCGGTCATAGCATGACGGATATGGAATTACTTGTATTAAAATCTAACTTCAAATCTGAGAAGAATAGAAAAGTCTGGGAATATAAACTTATGATGACCTTTGACACTCTTAGTGCTGGGATGAATATATCCCACAGTTTTATGTCTTTCTACAACAATTAAGGAATCTGCTTCCCTGACCTTTTAGGGTCATCACAACACATTACCAGACCCCAATCAGAGGGTAATAAAACTTTCACTCCTTATCTATGAACTAGTCATATTTATGTTCATCCCTCTGCCATAATGACAGTTCTGCTTCACGTCACTTGTCTTACCTATTGCATTATTCCTGTGTCCTGTTGTGTATAAATATGTGATTCTTCAGCTTTTGTTTTAGTCTTTGCCTGATGAAGAGACCTGCGTAGTCTCGAAAGCTTGCAATTTGTTACCATCTTTTCAGTTACCATTAAAAGGTATCAACCACTGAGGACTCTCAAGTCTAAATATTTTTTTATCTACTGGCTAACACGGTACGAAGATACACATCTATCCTAAGACAAAATGATTTATTTTTACAACTTTCATTTTTTTTACATTTTGGGTAAAATTAAAAAAGATGTAACATTTTCTCAAAAATGTAATAAAAAATTAAAATACAAAATGGGTCAAATTATATTCAAGAAACATTAAATAAAATGATTTTTACAGATGTAATTGCTTACTTTTTTACTTTTTAAAAAATTATTAATGTGAGCTGGATGATGTACAAATAAAAAACTTTTGCTTTTCTTTTCATAAATGTAATATTGTAAAATTACAATATTATAAAATTAGAATGCAAAAAAATTTGCATCATGTAAGAAAAAATTGTAAATTAAATTATTAATGCTTACAAATGTATTTTTTGGCATTTTGTGAAAATGGACAAAATATGCATAAAGATTTCAACTTTTTGCTATTTTAAAAAATAAGTGTAAGTCTAAAATATATTTTAAAAAAATATGAATTTATTAATGTTTACAAATTTATTTTTTTGCTTTAAGAAATCCCCAAAATATGTATAAAAATTTCAACTTTTTGTAATTCTAAAAAAATGTAATATTGTAAAAAAACAACATTGCTAAATTAAAATACAAAAAAATTACATTTTGTTAAAAAATTAATAAATGTTCACAATTTTCTTTTTCTAAATTGTGGAAAAAAAAACTTAGAAAATATGTCTAACCCCTTCATGACTGATCATTACCGGCACATGACAGCTGTTTTGATCTGATCAGTGCCTGTCATTGTAAATCTCTTATGAACGTCGGCCTGTGGCCAGCGTTCATAAGATGCTTCGGGTCTCGGAAAATGTTGCCATTAATAGAGAAAATCTTGCACATATTACATAGAATAAAACTGTAAAAAAAATTAAAAGACAAAATTATAATAACATTTCAGAATTTTTACTCATTTTATAATTTATTATATATAACAAATTGCTTGTGATTAACACAAAGTGATGTTCTCTCTCACGCTTAGAAGAGAAAGAAACAAATAAATATTTCATATTTAACTTATATTTTCTGATTTTTTTATTTTATTACATTATGTTTTACTTTTTCTATATTTTTCATTTGCATTTTATTATTCTTTTATTTCAGATTTTGTCATTTTATTCTTTTGTAAAATTTTGGTTGTTTTGATTTTTTTTACTTTTGTTATATTTACAGTTCTTGAATTTTCCTTTTAATTACTTTTATCACTTTTCTATGTTTTTATTTTGTAATTTTTTATTGAAGATTTTTATATTTTCATTATGATATCTTTATGGTTGTTTTTATTTCATTATATTTAGATTTTTTACTTCTCTGGGTAATTTTGTTGTTTTCATTAATTTTATTTCTTTTTTTTATTTTACATTTTTGATTGTTTTGATTTTTGTTTGGTTATATTTAGATTTTTTAATTTTTATTTTATTTTTTCTTATCACTTTTTATTTGTATGTTCTTATTTTGTTATTTTATTATTTAAGATTTTTACATTTTCATATCCTTTTGGTTGTTTTTTACTTTTTTTGTTTAGTTAAATTCACATTTTTGAACTTATCTGGTCATTTTATTTTCATTTACATTTTATTTCTATTTTTTTATTTTTACATTTTCTTTTTTTCTTGTTGCTTATTTTTTTATTTTTTGCTTTGTTATATTAAGATTTTTGAATTTTCATTTTACTTTAACCCTTTTTTTCTTATTTTTTTAATTAAGATATGTACATTTTCATTGTTATTGTTCTTGTTGTTAGAACTTTATTTTTGCTTAGCTCTATTTAGATTTTTTTAATTTTCTTTTTCATTTTATTTCTTTTAATTTTACTTTTTTAACATTGTTATTTCTTATTTTAGATTTTTACACTTTAATTTTGTAAGTTTTTGGTTCTCTAGAATTTATTTCTATTTTGTTATATTTAGATTTTTGAATTTTCCTTTTCATTTTGTTATTTTTATTTTAACTTATTTTTATATTTTTCACTGAAACTTCCAGTGAGTATCAAAGGGACATTTTAGCATATTAACTCCTTTGTCTTCTTTCAGGTGGCTTTGAAGTGTTGAGTTGTTTTATTTGAAGTACATTTTTAGTGATACCTTTAACACCTTCTTAATCATATTTATTGTATAGCCCATTTGGACCAAATACTCTAGTGTGAACCTTGTAGACATGTCCAGGTAGGATCAAGGCCTTAAGGTGTCATCACCTATTTTAAGTCACATCAAAGTTATTTTTTCTTTGTATAGCAAGATAAATTTTTGCCTTCTCCAAATGTCATGTGATTATATAAAGAGTGGTGTAAGGTTCTGTGTATCTGTTTCTGAAACTCAGTTTTTCGTCGGCCATTTTGCTTTCTGTTTTGCTGCAGCTATCTTGCCCTCAGTTAAAATGGAGTTTTCCAGCTTGCATGTTCCCGCCCTGATTCTCTCCGTTTGCTTCTTAAACAGCCACACCTGAGCAATCAGTGCTTCAGAATCTAGCCTGCAGTGAACCTGTTTTCTGACTCCTGAAGCCTTGGACCTTGTACTCCAGCCATTTCTACTGAGAAACTCTGAAGCACTTGTGGACTCTGAACTCTGCTCTTGAAAGCCTCACGTTTGCATGGACTTGCGGTAACATAGAAGAAGATCTGAATCTGTTGTGGAGAGTTATTGATGAACTTAGATTACTCTGGCCTGCTGTGTCTCCTGCTTCTGTGTTTGCAACCTGTGTGTTTATTTTTGCCAATTTGTATGAAGCAATACAAGACTTTCTTTATCAACCTGTGTCTCAAGTATTTTCATCGCACCCAAGCACAAGACGCTATATGAACTGTACCACATACATTACAAGATTCTGAAGCCAAACGTTAGTGTCTGCTGGGTCTGGAAAGGCTTGTCTGCTGTACTGTGGATATCGGATGTCCGGTTGTACTTTCTGTGATGACAGTGGTTGTGACTTCTCACAACCATTCCAGGTGAGCAATTCCCTTAAGTTTTTTTTTTCTGCAGTGTTATCACAGGTAAACACTATTGTTTTTTTTTTTTTTTTTTTTCTCTTTTTGTCTGCTGAAACTCTGGATATCAGATGTCTGGTTGAAAGCTTTCTGTGATGATAGTGGTTGTGACTTCTCACAACCATTCCAGGTGAGCAGTTCCCTTAAAGTTTTTTTTTTCTTTCTTCAGTGTTGCCACAGGTGAACACTATTGTTTTTTTTTTTCTCTCTCCTCTTCTTCCAGTATCCTGTCTTAAAAGATCTGGAAAATGGAGGCCCGCATAAAGGAACTTTGTGGAGTGACTGATAATATCCTTGCAGATTTGCAGAATTTAAAGACCCGTTTTACAAATCTTCAGGACCTAAATAATCACAATTTGCAAGTGGTTGGACAGACTACTCAGGATTTGCGAGCCAGGATTGAGGTTCTGGAGGGGCAAGTCCAGGCTCCTGCCGTGGCCCCGAGTTCTGGGATTCCCAAGTTGCCCCCTTTTCGTTTTGGTGGTGAACGTGAAAAAATTCAGGGGATTTGTTAATCAATGTAATCTTTTTTTTTCTGCACATGCTTCACAATTTCCTACTGAACGATCTAAGGTGCTTACTATAATTATGTTGCTTACCAACAAGGCTTTGATATGGGCAAACCCTCTGATTGAGACTGAGGATGATTGTTTGAATCACCTTGATGATTTTATTTCAGCCATGGGGCAGGTGTTTGATGACCCCAATCGAGGTGCAACAGCTGAAGCAGCCATGTTAGCTTTGCGCCAAGGTAAGCACTCAGTAGCTGAATATGCCTTGGATTTCAGGAGATGGGCCCTTGATACCACCTGGGACAATTCCGCCAAAAAATCTATTTTTCGAAAGGGGTTATCCCCACTAATTAAGGATGAACTTGCTCGTGCCGACCCTCCCACTGCGTTAGGTGACTTTATTAACTACTGCATCCGTATTGATACTCGTTTACTGAACGCAGGCAAGAGAGATGGTTCGAAAGCAATCGTACTAACCTTTTCCTACCTTCCTCTCCAGCTAAGGAACCTTTGAATAGGATTACACGGGAACCTGAACCTGAACCCATGCAGGTAGACTCTTTACTACGACGGGTTAGTGATGCACGCAAGGAACATCGTTTTAAGGAGAATCTATGTTTTTATTGTGGTAAGTCAGGGCACTTTATTATTAACTGTCCCAGCCGTTCTCGCAAGACTACTGCAGCACTCATTCATTGTGAGTGTTGCGAGAGGGGATCTGTCAGGTCCGAGCCTCAGGCTCCAGAGAGAGCTGCAGCAACAGATCTTGATTTCTCGGACTTAAACTCCGTTACCTCTGAGGACGTTGACTGTGTAAATGCTGCCATCTTTCAAGTTTCCTCAGCGGTGTCCCAGCTGAGTTGTAAGAAAAACAATTCTCACTGTTTTCTTTCCATCAAACTCTGGGTTGACTCAGCCTGGGTGTCTAGCTCTGCCATGATCGACTCAGGTGCAAGTGGAAATTTTATGGATGTCTCCTTTGCTCTAAAACAGGGAATACGTTCAGTGAAGAAGGCTGCTCCAGTACAGATGGAAACTGTGGATGGCTCCCTGCTGACCTCTGGACCAGTGGATCAGGAAACAGAGCCTTTAAAGGTTCTTATGGGTAAAGATCATCAAGAAAACTGTCCTTTATGCTTATCTCTTCTCCTCACTTTCCCCTATATTCTAGGGCTACCATGGCTACAGGCTCAGAATCCTACCATTAACTGGGACACCAAGGAATTACACTTTCCAGAGAAACAGATGAGTCAAAAAATTTCAGCTTGCTCTGTTCCTAAAGGAACCATGTCAGTCCCTGAATTTACCAGCTGTATACCAGGACTATGTGGATTTATGTGACAAGAAGAACGCTGACCAGCTTCCTCCTCACCGTCCATATGATTGTCCAATTGAATTATTGCCTGGAGCAGAGATACCTTTTGTAAGATCTACCCCCTGGCGGGGCCCGAGCTGAAGGCTTTAAAAGAGTACATAGACGAAATCTAGCCAAGGGCTTCATACGCCCCTCTTCATCTCCTGCAGGGGCACCCATATTCTTTGTAAAGAAGAAAGATGGATCCCTGAGACCATGCGTAGACTATAGGGAACTTAATAAGGTTACTATTAGAAACCGTTATCCATTGCCTTTAATCCCTGAGTTATTGGAGAGAGTGCGACATGCTAAAATTTTTTCTAAACTAGATCTTCGTGGGGCCTATAACTTAGTCCGTATTAGACCTGGGGATGAATGGAAGACTGCATTCAGGTCACGCTATGGACACTTTGAATATCTGGGTTATGCCTTTTGGTCTGAGTACCGCCCCAGCCACTTTCCAACACTTGGTGAATGAAATCTTCAGGGATCTCCTAGATACATTCGTGGTAATTTATTTGGATGAATTTTAATTTTTTCTAACTCCACAGAGGAACATCATGGACATGTGAGAATGGTCTTGGAACGTCTAAGACAAAATTCATCTTTACATCAAGCTTGAAAAGTGTGAATTCCATAAGACCGAAATTCAATTTCTGGGGTATGTACTGTCTACACAAGGAATTAGTATGGATGGAAGTAAAACCCAAGCCATCAATGATTGGCCAAGTCCTAGAAATGTGAAGGAGGTACAGCGCTTCATCGGGTTTGCAAACTTCTATAGACGTTTCATTAGAAATTTCTCTGAGGTAGTGTCACCTATCACCCAACTTACCCGGAAAGAGTCTAAGTTCTCCTGGACTCCCCAAGCCCAGGAAGCATTTTCCCGTCTAAAAGATAAATTTACCACTGCACCTATCCTAGTACATCCCAACCCAGAGCTTGCCTTCATAATAGAGGTGGATGCTTCAGACTGTGCCGTGGGAGCTATACTCTCTCAGAGAACAGGTGAGAAGAATGTCTTGCATCCCTGTGCCTTCTTTTCCCAGCAGTTGTCTTCGGCTGAGAAGAACTACGATGTGGGCAATAGAGAGTTGTTGGCCATTATTGCCGCCTTCAAAGAATGGAGACACCTTCTTCAAGGAGCTGCACAGCAAATAGTCGTTCTGACAGATCATCGTAATCTTGAGTTTATCAGGTCGGCTAAGTGCCTGACTCCTCGCCAGGCTCGCTGGAATCTTTTCTTAAACCAATTTAATTTTATTATTTCTTATAGACCAGGATCGCGCAATGGAAAGGCTGATGCACTCTCTAGGATTTACTCAGCAGAGACACGTCCAATTACTCCTCCTAAGACTATTCTTCCTGACTCTAGATTCCTAGGAGTGATTCATCATCAAGACCTAATTAAAGACATCAAGGAAGCATACCATGCGGATTCTTTTTTGGCTCAACCCCAAGGGACGTAAGTCCCTTTTCTTTAAGAATGGTGTGGTGGATTTGGGACAACGTCTGTATATACCTGAAACAGTCAGATTGAGAGTATTGCAACTCATTCACGATTCCAAAATAGCCGGGCATGGAGGAATTCTAAAGACACAGGAATTTCTTTCTCGTTTCTTTTGGTGGCCCCCCTTGTAGGAAGGATGTTTTGGGACTATGTCACTTCGTGTGAGGTTTGTGCAAGATGCAAAACACCTCGCTCTTCACCAACTGGTCTGTTACAGCCTCTTCCCACCCCGTCCCGCCCGTGGGGATCCATTTCTATGGACTTCATTGTGGAATTACCAACCTCTCAAGGGAAGAACACTATTCTAGTGGTGGTTGATCGTTTAACAAAGGCAGCTACATTTTATCCCTTGTGTCGGCTTACCCACTGCAAAACAGACATCAGATTTGATGATTAAGATGTGTTTCGTTTACATGGAGTACCGGATGAGGTTATTTTTCGGATCGAGGGGTGCAATTCACTTCTGGTTTTGGCAAAATTTTCTGTGCAGCATTGGACATTAAAGTAAACCTTTCTTCTGCTTTTCATCCCCAGACTAATGGACAAAACCGAACGAACTAATCAAACCCTGGAGCAGTATCTCCGCTGCTTTATCTGCCACCTACAGGATGATTGGGTGGATCTACTTCCATTGGCTGAGTTCTCTTACAACAACTCTCAGAGTGCCTCCACTAAACAGTCTCCTTTTTACTCTAATTTAGGTTATCATCCTAACATTCTACCACGATTTCCCATAGAGACGCCTTTGCCAGCAGTGGGCTGAAAGAGTCACGACTTTACAGAAGAATATGGATCTTCTAAAGGAGAATCTGGAATCGGCTCAGGAAAGGTACAAGAAGGCAGCAGATAAATTTCGTAAAACCTGCACCAGCTTTTAAGGTAGGAGACCTGGTCTGGCTGTCAACCAGAAATCTTAAGTTAAGGATTCCATCGTCTAAGTTGGGACATAAGTACATTGGACCCTATAAAAATCAGTAAGATTATAAGTGCCGTTGCTTGTCGTCTTCAATTGCCCAGAACTATGAGAATCCCCCTGTCTTTCATGTATCCCTACTAAAGGCTGCGACACCCAATACGTTTCCTGGACGTTCTTCTCCTTGCCCTGACCCAGTGCTAGTCGATGGTCAGGAAGAATTTGTGGTGGAAAGGATTTTAGATTCCAGGTTGTATAGAAATCAGTTACAATATCTGATTAAATGGCAGGGCTACCCAGTGGAGGACAACTCATGGAGCCAGTCAATAAAGTTAATGCTCTCGCTTGCTCCGTCAGTTTCATTCAGAGGTACCCACACAAGCCTGGTCTGAGGTCATCCGAGGTTGCCCCAAGGGGGGAGTAATGTAAGGTTCTGTGTATCTGTTTTCTGAAACTCAGTTTGTTCGTCGGCCATTTTGCTTTCTGTTTTGCTGCAGCTATCTTGCCCTCAGTTAAAATGGAGTTTCCAGCTTGGCATGTTCCCGCCCTGATTCTCCCTTTTTGCTTCTTAAACACCAACCTAGAATCAGTGCTTCAGAATTAGCCTCCCAGTGAACCTTTTGTTCTGACCCCTTTAAGCTTGGACCTTGTACTCCACCCATTTCAAACTGAGAAACTTGAAGAAACTTGTGGCCTGAACTCTGCTCTTGAAAGCCTCACTTTGCATGGCTTGCGGTAACATAGAAGAAATTCTGAATCTGTTGGGAGAGTTATTGAGAATTTTGATTATTTGGGGCCTGCTGTGTCTCCTGCTTCTGTTTTTTGGGCAACCTGTGGGGGTTTTTATTTTTGAAAATTTGTATAAAGCAAATACAAGACTTTCTTTATCAACCTGTGTTCAAGTTTTTTTCATCGCCCCCAACACAAGAGCTTTATAAAACTGAAACCACATACATTACAAGGGGAAAGAGCCCAGGGGGACCTCAAATCTGATCAGAAGGCCAGAGAGGACAAACATGGAGGAGGACCCAGAGCGGGATCAAGTTCCTTCAGCGATGCTCTTTCTTTACCGGAAGAATTTCCCAGATCTATCCTTCCATTTGAATGACAAGAACGTTAAATGCTCGGATATATTTCCTCAAATTCCTTTTTAACATGGAAGTCCAGAAGCCTTTAAACATTTTCAAGACAAATTAAAGGCCCACCCTGGTTGAACTTTTTTTCCCTTCCTGGGGATCCAAAAATGAAACCGCCAATAACCCCCCCGTTTCAAACCTCAGAAAAGACCAGCCCACCACCCACCCCCCTTCCAGGAGAACAGCTCCCCAGGCAACCAACAAATGGTTTTTAAAGTAAGTGAATTTATAAATTTTAGTTTTTTTTTTAGAAAGCGTCAGTGCCCTCTTATATTTAATATTTCCCCCCACTTGCTAGAAGTTTGGTATTTGTAGCTTTTTTCTCATTTTCAAGATAGTGGTCAAGATTGAAAGTGCCAACACTTTTTAAAAAACTATAAAACCAAACTCTTTTTTGGCTGACCTTATTCCTCCCCGGGCCCCCATAGACACCTTTTCCAAAGTTCAAAAGCATTTTTGCGCACTTATCTTTCCCGAGAATAGAAGTCCTTGAACATTGTTAAAATTCAACACCCTAACCTTCTTTTCCTCAAGTTGTTGGTTGGTGTTGCCAACATTTTTTTTACTTCAGATGATTTTTTTCTCTAATGTGTATAGGTTCATAATTGGGGTGGCCCAAAATAGTTTGATTTTCAAAGAAACCACAAATACCGTGTTCCCCCCGAATGCCCTGGCTTTAGTTGGGGTCTCGGCTTCTTAATAACGTTTTTTTATAATTTCTGTGTTGTTTCATTGATCTTGAGCCTTGAAAACATTCCACTCTTCCCCCAGAGTGGTCACTGCCAAAATAGTCGCTTTATTATTAGTTCTGAAATGACCACAATTTGTTTCTCCAAAAGTTGGGTCCAGCCGGTCATTACGTTCCTTGCCCTTTTTTAACGTCTTTCCCACTCTTGGTCTCTTTTTCAGAATTTTTTGCCGAAAGGGTGAAAAGGGAAATGATAAAGATCAAAACGGGCATGAAAGAAATCAAACCCCTCAAACATCGGGTCAGAAGTGTGGAAAAGGATTAAAACAAACAGCAAAAACCCTCTTCCTACAGAAGCAGTTTCGATAAACAAACCATACCCGGATTACGTGAGCAGATGTGCTTCGCCCAAGTCCCGGAAAACCCTGAGCCCGGATTCAGGTAATCAGCTTTTACCCCAAATTACTTTAATTGCCTTTTTCTATAGATGCGCCATACCTGCCACAGGTTTGTTGGTTTTGGAGCTCCTACCACACACTCTGAAGAAGTGAAACCAATAAACAACTTTTGGAAATTTTTTCTCCATAAACTGCGCAACTTCTGGGCATTAGGCCATGTCAGGTATTACAACCTTCCCTTATAATAGCCTATGGGGGCTAAAGGGATTTTTTTTAAAAGTTAAAGAAAATGTTTAAAGGTTCCACAACTTTATAGATTTCTTTGGTTACATTGATGAATTTTCAAAAATCTCTGTTTCGGCAGTGAAATAAAAACACTCAGATGCTGCTCCTTAAAAAAATTATTTTTCCCCTTTTTTGGGGCAGGGAAAAATAATAGCACCTAGTCAAAAAAAAAGCTCCGTTTTCCCCCTAGTATTTTTTCTCCAAATTTCAGGGGGGCCCCCCCGGGGGTTTAATCTCACGGACCATTGTTTGCCCCGCGTACAAAAAAATTTAAAAAAAGGTTTTTTAAAACCCCGGGGAACTTTTCAATCCTTTTAACAAATCAGCAAAATTTTTTAAAAAAAAAAAAAAAAAAAAAGAGAAAACCCCCCTTTTTTTAAAATTTTTATTATATTTATATATTACATATATATATATTTATAAATATATATTTTAAAAAATTTTATAAATTTTTATATTTTTAAATATATAATTATTTTTTTACAGGTCTGGTTTAAAAACCCCAAGGGGGGGCCCCCCCAAAAAAAATTAAAACCTCACCCCCGGGCGGGGCGCTGCTCTAGCAGGGGGGGGTCCCCAAAGGGGCGAACCTGCAAAAATTTGTGGGCCCCAAAACCCCCGGGCGACAAGTCGAGTAAGGGCCCCCAGCCAAAAGGAATAATCAAAAACCCCCAGCACTTTCCAAAAACACATGACTGTTTTTAAAAGTCCCCCCCACACCACTTCATTTTTAAAAAATTTTTAATTTGAAATTTTTTTTATTTAAGTTTTGTGAAATAGAGTATTTTTAAAAACCGGGGTTAAAATGATATCCTTTTTTTTTTAAAATAAAAAAAAATATTCCTTACCTTATTTTTTCTGGTGTAGCCTGGAGAAATCTTTTTTTTTTTAAAATCCTGGAACTTATTTCTGCCATTGGGGGGCACCTATGTTTCTTTTTTCCGGGGGGCCTATATTCCTTGCCTTTTGGTTCCCCCAATTTGGCCCCCTAAAACCGGGGGACCTAAAATTTTTCCATCCTGGGACCCCTTTTTCTCCCAACCTGAGCCCCAATTTTTCCCCTTTTTTTGGGAAACCAATGTTTCTCCATCCTTGGCCAAAGTTAATGGCCGGGGGCCCCTAGTTCCCCATCCTGTCCCCCTTTTTTTTTCGAGTCCTCGGGCCCCAATTTCCCCACCCCCTTTGGGCCCCTTTTGTAAATTTTTCGGCCCCCTATGTTCCCCCATCCGGGGGCCCATGTTCCCCCATCCTACCCCCCCTTGGTTTCCCACCCCGGGGGGCCTTTGTTCATTGTCCTACCCCCCTAGGGGCCCCCCCCCGGGCCCCCTTTTTTTTCTCCTTCCGGGGCCCTTTTTTCCTCCTTTCCCGGGCCCCCTTTTTTTTCATCCGGGAAAAAAATGTTCCCCCTTCCCTTTCCACAAATTTTAAAATTTTTTGGCCCCCTATGTTCCCCAAACCCCGGTTTTTCCCCTTTTTATTTCCCCCATTCCAGTCCAAATTTTTTCCATCCTGGGCGAAAAAAATTTCCCCTTTTTCCGGGCCCCCTTTGGTCCGCCCCTGACTATATGTTCCCCCATCAGGCCCCCCCAGTAATTGCCCCCGAGCCTCTTGGTTTCCTATCCTGGTTCCCTTTATACCCTATCCTGGGCCCAAATTTTCCCCCCTCCTGGGCCCAGGGGTTTTTCCCCATCTAGACCCAAAATTTTTTCCCCCCTCCTGGGCCCCGGTTTTTCCCCCAAAATTGGGCCCCCGTGTTTCCCCTTTCCCGGGCCCCTGTTTTCCCACCCCCGGCCCCCTTTTTTCCCCAAACCCCGGGCCCTATTTTTGCCCATCCGGGGGCCCCGTTATTCCATCCTAGACCCCTATGTTTCCCCCCCGGGTGCCTATTTCTTTTGGGGGTGGGCCTCTATGGTCTCCCATCCTGGGCCCCCAAAATTTCTCCATCCTGTGCCCCTTTTTGTTTCCTCCATTCGGGCCCCCCTAAGGGAAATTACCCCGGCCCTATGTTTCCCCACCGGGGAAACCCTTTTCCCCCCCCCCCGGGGTGGGCCCAGGGGTTTTTTTTCCGGGGGGCCCTTTTGGTTTTCCCACCCCGGGCCCCAAATTTTTTTCCACCCCGGGATGATAGGGGCTTTTATTTGGGCCCCCCTTTTTTCCCCTCGTGTGCCCCTATTTTCATCCATCCGGGGGCCCCCTATAAAAAAACGTACTAGGTCGCTGTGCCCCCTTTTCCTCCCTTTTTCCCCAGTGAAAGAAAAAGAAAAAATATTTTAATTCTTTTTACCTCCCGCGCTCCGGGCTGCTCGTTCCCCCCTTTGGTGCAGTATCCCCTAGGTTTTGATAAAATTTTTGCTGCCCCCCCAAGGCTGGCAAAATGACTCAGCAAACACGGGGAAAACAGGGATGATGTTAATGTAAAAAGCTGACTGAAAGGGGGTTTACTGATTCACCCCGACAGCCCCTAATAATTCCAGAACCTTTTAACTTTGGCCGCCGCCTTTTTACGAACGCACGTTAAAATACTGATGCCACGCAAATTCTGGGGGGACCATCGGAGAATTCTCCGATTTCCCGCTGGGCCAGCCCAAAAAATGTTTTTTCCCCAAGGGCTTTTTTTTAAAACAAATTTAAAATTAAAACTAATAATTTTTAAATTATCAATATTAAAATATTATATTAAAATACATTTTTCCCAAATATAGTATACCCCTTTAATTTTTAAAAATTTACATACTTTTTTTTATAATAAAATTTTTATATCCATTATTTTTAAAAAAATATTTTTAAAAAAATTATTTAAAAAAAATACCTATAACATATTTTTTTAAAATACTTAATAATTATTTTCCATAAACCCCCCTAAACAAGAAAAAAAAAAAAATAGCCTTTTAAATAGGAATATTCCAAAATTATCCCCCCTATCAATGAAAACCCGGGGACGGGGAAAAGTCTGAAATAACCATGGGGCCCCCCAAAAAAAGGGTTTTTTAAAATTTTAAATATTTATTTTCTCACAGGGGAACAATTAAAAAAGAAAAGGCAAGATATAAAAAAAAGGGGGAAATTTTTCCTAATAGGATTCCCTAAAAAAGGCCCCATCATAAAAAAAAACACCATTAAAAAGGGAAAAAAATGCTTCCTAAAGAAAATGTCTATGAAAAAATTGCATGAACCCCTTTTTTTCCAAAAAAAGAAGCCCACTAATGTAAAAAAAACCACAGCAAAATCCCTTTTCGCAATATCGGAAACTAGAGATTAAATCATGCTTATAATACAAAAAAAAATAAAATGCTTCGGAAAAAACAAACCGATAAAGATGGAGGGAAAAATTCCCCTTTTGTCCCTCTGCCCCTTAATTAAAATAATTGCAGTTTTTAAAAAATTTTTATTTTAAAATAAAAATTAATATATAAAATTTTTAAATAAATGATTTTCAAGAATATTTTTTAAAAAATTTAATTATTCTTCGTATAAAAAAATTATATAAGTTTTTAAAAATTTTTTTTTTTTTATACTTTATTATGGTAATTATATATTTTATTATTATTATTTTTATCGTTCCAGCCTTTGTGGACGGGGATTACTCACTTTGCTGGTCCTTGGGGAAAAACGGGGGGAAAATGGGGTTTTTAAAAAAACAAGTCCTTTTGGGGTTTATTAAAAAACGAAAAAAACCATTTCTTTTTAAACTTGTTAGTATGAAGCAGCCATATACATTTTTCCGTTACACATTCAGTTTTTTTGGTCCCCCAGGCCCCAAATGTCCAAAAAAGCATTTTTGGGTCTGGAGCCCCCACACAGGGGAAAAATTTCTCCTTCACAAAACCCCCCCCTTCTGTATTTTTTAAAGCCAAAACACATGGGTTTTCATCCACACGACAGACCCCAAACTTTTCCCCCACATGTCCAAAACCCAAAATTCTTAAAACATCCCCTGAACCCCACTCCCATTTCCCCTTTTCCCCCCGGGCCCCTATCACGTATCATAATTTGGGGAAAGGTCCTCAAACTCACAACCCCACAGGGGGCTTCTTCAATAAAAGGGGGGTACAGTGAGCCTCCTCCACATATGAGGTAAGGGTTTTCCAACCTCCCAATTTCCCCAAAACTCCCCCTTTTAAACCCCCCCCAAAAAAAATGTGAAAACAAAAATTAAAACTTCCCCTGCACTTAAAAAAAATTTTAAAAACCCCGGTTACTCACAGGGGCAGCATCCCTGTGATCCCCTACCCCCCATCAATTTTTGTATCTTTTAACCCCTACATCCCCCCCCCCTCTGCCAAAGGGGGGGGGCCCCAGCACTTTTTCTTCCCCGACCAAGACCCTTCCTGTCTTTTCCCGACATTAAAAAACCCTCGGGGGAAAAGGGGCGGCCCCCCCTTTTCTGAATCCTTTTTTTGACATTTTTTCATCCACCCCCTGCCCCCCTTTTTATATGATGCACCTTATTAGACCCCCCCCAACCCCCCGCGGCGGGGACGGTGTCGAGTTCCCCCTTTCCCCCATCCTTTTTTGTCGGGGGCTGCCCCTTTTTCACCACGTCGCAAGTTTTTCCCCCCTAGGTACCGGGGCCCCCAAAAAAATTAGGCGTCACTACTTTTACATTTTTCAACGGGGGCCCCCTTTTGTTATCTCTCTGTTGGCCCTTTTTTCCCATGGTAAATTTCCCAGAAAGAAATTTTTTTTTCCCCTGTCCCAAAGCCTCTGAAAAATTCAACGGGGGGGATTTTTGGGCTTTAGAGAACCTTTTTGTCTCTCTACCCCACAATTGGGGAAATTGGAAAAAATCTTTTTTCCCATTTTCTGCGCTTCAAAAAAATTTAGGGGCCCCCCCTAAGGGGCTTAGTGCTCTTCTTTTTCAGGTACGCCACACGATACTCCCAAACACCGGGGTTTCCCCAAAGGGTCTCCCTGGACCAACCAAAGGAAAGGAACCCCTCCCACTTAAAACCCCCCCAAACCCGGGCTTCTTTTTTAGCCGGGGTTTTCCCTCTCATCCCCACCGGATCTATTACAATCTCCTGAAAACATTTCCCCCAATCTTTCTAGATTTTCCTTTTACCGGGGTCTGGGAACTTGAACAATGTCTTCCAAAAAAACCCCGCTAAATTTTTAGCTTTCTCTTTTGCTCCAGATGTCGGCAGTTCCCCTTTTTTCCCCCGTAGGCCCCTCTGTTTCGTTCGGAGGGAAATTTTTAATTTCTATCCCTAAGGGGAAGCCACCCGCATCTTTTGTCCCCTTCCTATCGACTTTTAGACCAACTGCGAGTCTGGGGGGCCCAGTTCCCACTTTACCTTCTATTGCCTTTAAAAAAGGCCCCTAGGGCCACCCCCTCAGGGGCCCCTTTCTTCCCCCCATGTCTTCAGGTACCTTTTTTCCCCCCCTTTGAACAGGGGTTTTCCTTCCCCTTCTTTTTTGGACGGACGGCTCCCCCCTTTGCATTGGAAATTCCTTTTCAAGTCCAAAAACCGGGGTTGTTGTCTGTTCATTTTTTTAGAAAAAAGCCCCCCCGGCTTCACCTCTTCAGGCCCCCCTCGCCAATTTTGGGTTTGCAGCTTCACCTCCATAACCAATGGGGCACCCCCGCGAAAGTCTGGGGACCCCCCAATCTTCTTTTTCCCAAAAAACCCCTTTAATGCTCTCTGCCCCCTCCCTCTCTTCCAACATGGCCTTTTTCAGGTTTTTTAACACGCTGCCCGGGGAAAACTCGGGGGCTCAGAGTTTTTCCTTCTCCAGCTTTTTCCACTTTTGGGGTTCACCCTTTTGTCTCAGGCCCTTTTTTCTTTTTTCAACATTTTTCCTTTCACCCGTTTTTTAAAATCAGCTGTGATCCTGTTCTCTTGGAAAACCAATGTCGCAATTTTCCCCTTTTAATTTAAAAATTTTCAGAGGCCCCTTTTTCCCCTACCCACACCCCCCCCTCTCCAGACCCCAAAACCGGGTTCCCTTTTGCATCCGCCTTTTTTGGTTTTTGGGGGGCTCCTCCCGTTCATTTTTGGGGTTCCTACGAATTTAAAATTTCCCCTTCTAAACCCCCAACTCTTCATCGGTTTTACTCGGGCCTTCATCCTTGGGGGAGCCATTTCACCTTTTTGGGGTTTCCCAAAATGGGGTCTACTAAAGGTCTTTTTAAAAATTCCGCCCAAAAATGGGGTGGGGGGGATTTGTGAGAGAAAAAGGGCCCCTCCTTATCAAGGAAAACCCCCAAAATCTGTACCTGACCCTGTCTCTTCCTCACCCTTTCTCTTAGATTGTAGCCTGTCCCGCCTATCCAGGCCCCCGGGGAAAAGAGGGAAAAAGATCTTTTTTTTTTTTACGGGGCCCCATCTTACTGCACTCTCTTTCTCGGCCCCGTTGAGTCACAGTGGGGGTTGGGGGATTCACCCCCCTCATTTTTATGTTTGGTAGCTGAGGGAGAGCAGGCAAAACGGGGGGAACACCTAGGGTTTTGGAAATTTTTACTGGATTGGGGGTACCCGGAAAAAACCACCAAAAAAAAGGGGGCACCAGGGAGCGTTCCTAGGTTGGCCCTTTTGACGCCTCGTAAAACCCGGGGAAGGGCTAAACCCCAAAAAGATAAAAAGAGGAAACTATTTCCCCGGAAAAGCCCCCCAAAAAACATAGGAAGCCCCCAAAAAATGAAAGGGGCGGTTTAAAACAGAGGAAATACAACCCCAGACAGAAATAGTATGAGCAAACGGGGGGGCCCCAATCTGACTTACCCCAAAAATGGAAGGAAGGCCCCCTTTTTTAAAACCAAAAAAAAACCAAAAAAAAAAAAACGCTACAAATTTTAAAAAAACCCCGGGGAGATCACCCCCCTCTTACCACCTAAATTATTTTTTTTTAAAAAAACCCCAAAACTAAGCCGCACCCCCCAAAAAAAAAAAACGGAAAAAAGGCAAATAACCAAAAAATGGCTCCAGGGAAAAACCCGGGGGGACCCCCAACCCCCCCCGGGGGGGGGAAACCCCCGGCCCCAAACCTCACAGAAATGGGGGAGAAATTAAAAAGGGAAAAGCCAAAAAAAATAAAAAACAAAAATTTCTTATTTTGGGGAAAAAGGGAGAAAAGGCAACATCAGCAAGCTTCCAAGTGAACCAGGAAAACAAATTTTGGCAAAACAATTTTTCACCTGAACCCCCATTTTTAGGGGAAAATCCCCTTATATCCAGCCATTTCCCGGGGGTCACTGATTGCCAATCCCATTTAAGGGGTTTAGCACGGGGCTGCAACCACCAGGGGAAAATTTTTTCCCCCAGAATTCATTTCTAAAACATTCATAACACCCCCCCCCTGTATCCGGAAAAAACAAGCCCCCCTTTTAACGGGGGTTTGGCCCCTTTTCCCCCGGCATATGGGGGTCACCCCAACAAAAACCCCCGATTGGGGGGGGCCCAAAATTTCTTCGGTCCCCCCGGAAAATTGGACAAAGACCTTAGGGGGGCGCTGCCTCCTCCTCTTTTTTCTCCCCCCACTTTTAATTTCCCCTGCATTTTTCAAAGAGCAAAAAGCCCGGGGCCCCCCTAAAGGGGGGACAACAAGTTCAAAAATTTTAAAAAAACCATTTTTGGTTTTCTAAAATTTTTTTTTGGGAAAATCAATGATCCCTGTCCCCCGGGATAGTCCCAGTGCCCCCCAAAGGGTGCAGAAAAAACCCTTTAACTTTTTTTGGTCGTTTGGAACAGAGCAGCCCCCCTCAGAGTCCCCGCCCCGCCCCCGGGTGGTCGCGGCGGGATCTCGCGATTGCACACCCTGACTTCCACAGCGATTTTTTTGGTGCTGGGTGTTTTTCAGACTGGGGGGAGTTAATTTTTTTCTCTCTCGATGCGGAAAAAGGGGCCACCTGGGGCCCCGCGCGTTTTTTGTTTTGTTAATTAGTTCCTTTTATATACCTGCGGGGGCTTTTGGGGAAGTTCCCCGGGGAAACATTCTTTTTAGACCAGAAAAAAAGGGAAAACTTTTTTGAAAAACCTTTAAAGGGAAAAACCCAAAAAAAACAACTTTGCAAAGGGGCCCCAAAAAAAAAGTAAAATTTAGCGTTTTTCCGTTAGCAAAAAATTTTTGGGGTCGGGAGCTCCGCGGAGTTTTTCCCGCTGTTTTTCGCTCGTCCCCGGGGAAACTTCCCGACCCTTTTTTATCCCCGGCGCTCCCCCTTGGGAAGGGGAAATTTTGCTAAGGAAACACCCTTTTAGCGATTTACGATATTTTTTTACCCCCTAAAGTTTTTAAGGAGATCGTTTTCCGCGTTTTGGGGTCCTTAACGACATCGTTTTTTAGGTAAAAAGCGTTTTTAGAAAAATTTTCCGGGGTAGCTTTTTCTTTTTTATGCGCGGGTTAAAGAGATCCCTAGGGGGAAATTTGGGGGGTGTGGCGTACCCTTTTAAGCTAAAGGGGCCGTTTTTGGTTTTTTTCCCCTCCTCGTTTTGGGTTTTTCTTTTTAACCTTTTGGTTTTTTCGAAAATGGAATTTTTTATGCAAGGCAGTGTTTTCTTTCCCCCCCTCTGCCCCCGGGGTTTTTATTTGACTGTGTTTTCCCCGTTACCTGCCCTTCCCCCCGTGGTGGAATTTTAGGGCCTTTTTCGATTTTTTTACAGTGGTCGGGGGTTTCAGGGGGCGGGGAAAACCCGGGGCCCCGGCCCCCCTGAAAACCTTTAAAAAAAACCTCCGGGAGGGACTAGTCAGGCCCCCCGTCAGGGCAGCATAGACCCCGGCCCCCCCTCAATCCTAAACCCCGTTTCCCCGTGCACATATGACCCACAATAAAAGGGGATATTATTTCATAGGACTTTTTGCGGGCAGATTTACGAAATAAAGGGTTGATATTTCTACAATATGAAATTTAGAATGTTGTCTCATTGAAAATATTTTTCTATCATAGAATTTATCGTTAAAAACGTCGTGACTTTTTTCCCCCCGGCCCCCTCTAAAAGATTCCCCCAGCTACTGGTTTCCAGTAGCCCATTGCTCGGCAGTTCCCGAGTTTGCCCCTTTTGGAGCTGACGGCGTTAAGTCCAAGGTTTTGTACCCCCGGGAAAAAACCGATCTAAAACCTAAAGGGGCCCTCTCCCGGACAGGTTCACGGTGGGCACAAATTTTTTACCTTCCGGGAGGCTTGTAAAATTTTTTTATTTTCGGTTTACGGCCTCGGTCTTCGGGGAGTGAAGCAGGGGGGAATTGTCATCTCGCTCTTACAAGGGGACCCTCAATCCGGGGGTTTTCTCTTTCCCCCAGACTCCCCGGCCCCCCAGTTGTAGATCAATTTTTTCCCCAGCCCTGGGTCTGGTATATGATACCCGGATCGGGCTCCCTTGCTGAAATGAAGTTACGTAAGATCCAGCAGGGAGTTTCTTTCCGGGGAGGAATTTTCTTCTGAGTTCCGTAAAAGGGGCCACAGAAAATCAGTGGAATTAACCCAGCTCTTAGGAGCCAGTTTTGTCAAGGATTATCTGAAAAAATTAAATAGATTGTTGGCTCATTTATGATTCCTCCCCCGTCACTGGAGGCCGCATGGCCCTTCGATTCCCCTTGATAGCCGGCTTCGAGAAAGGTGCGAGGTAACTCCGCCCCCTGTGATGACTAAACCTTCTACTATACCCCCTTATATTGAGGTTCCCCCTGGTTTGTTTTGAGGAGCCTATGCATTAGGAGGGGACAAATTTGTTTCGGGGAGGGGATCGGCGTTCGCCGCAAGACAGGAAATTTTTACTTCTGCGGGAGAAAGGGACATTTTGGGGGGGGTGTCCATCCCGTACTTTGCTGAGCAAGGAAATCGCCGGAAAAGTTGATCCCGGTTGTGTGGTGGACACAATCTGGGAGTTGTATTTCGTCCCCAATCCGTTCATTTTCGTACCAGGCGGAGGGGTGGTAGGTAAAGAGCTGAGAGGATTTTATTCTTCTGGATAGTGGGGGCCGCGGCAATCTGGTGGCGACTCGGTTTTGCCCAGGTGCAGGTATGGGAACTGAGTGTATTGGGGCCCAAAACCTTCCCATATTCTCTATTGAAGGGCCCGGCCTCTCGGTCAAGGTTTGCTTTGTGAAGCCTGGATAACATGACTTCGAGTGGGGGCAATACATAAAAGAACTACTGTCTTGTTATGTGTTTTTGGGGGCCTTCCCACCCTTTTTGTGTTGGACTTCCTGGTTAATAAACATAACCCGTTTTTAATTGGCAATCCAGAGAATAAGCCAGTGGGTGAATTTTGATAGTAAACTGCATGAAAACGGTCATCGGTGCGGTCGTGCTAGAACCTTACCTCCTTTTCTGGAGGACTTTGAGGATGTGTTTTCAGAAGGGGGGTGTCAGAATTAAACCTCCTCATCGCGCGTATGACTGTCTATAAAATTGCTTCCTGATCTAAGTTCCAAAATTAGGTTATAAAACCTTTCTGGTCCTGAGAGGCAACTATGAAGGATTATATTTCGGAAAGTCTGGCCAAGGGGCAATATTAAGACCTTCATTTTCCCAGGTGGCCGCGGGGTTCTTCTTTGTGAAGAAAAAAAATGGAGGCCTTACGCCCTTGCCTGGATTTCCGGAGCTTAATCGGTTTTCGGTCCAGATCCTATCCGCTCCCACTTATTCCTGACTCTTCAATAATTGTGGGCGCCAAATGGTTCCTTAATTTTGGGTCTCAGGGGGGGTAAAAATCTGATTAGGAAAAAAAGGAGGGGATGAGTGGAAGACGCGTTTAAAACTCGGAGGGGGCATTTAAAAACCTTGTCAGCCTTTCGGCCCGACTACTGCCCCGGCGGGTTTCAACCTTTTTTAATGACTTTTTTCGCCACCCAGTGGGGGCGTTTGTTGTCATTTATCTAGATGAATCTTATTTACTCGCCGGATTTGTGTCTCATCAGGACATGTGAGAAGGTGGGGATCTTTCGAAACAATAAACTGTACGCCCAATGGGAAAAAGTGTGTATTCGCCGAAAAGGAATTCAGTTTTTTTAGGATTCCTGGTGCCCGCTTCGGTTTCCGTTGGACCCTGGGAAAGTGAAAGGGTGTGCTTGAATTGGGATCGGCCAGAGATCTTTTAAAACACTGCAGCGTTTTCCCCCCGGGGTTTGCTAACTACTACCCGGGAAATTTTTGTAATTTTTCATCCTTGCAAACCTCTCACTGACATGGGCAAAAAAAGGGACGGATTTTTCTAGGTGGTCTGACAAAGCTTTCAAGCATTTCCTCCTTGAAAAATTTTTTTACTTCAGCACCCATCTATCCAACTAAATGCATCACAAACCGTTCATTGTGGGGGTAGAGCATCGACGTAGGGGGTGGCGGTATTATCTCAAGGTCCGCCCCTGGTAAATGGCATCCTGGCGCTTTCTTCTCTAAAAAATTGTCGCCCGCCGAGGAGGAATTATATGTCGGAATAGGGAAAACCCCTTGGCATTAAAGTTAGCTTTTTGAAGAGTGGCGTCACTTTTTGGGGGGGCATCCCACCCGGTTCACCGTCATTAACTGTTTCACAAAACCTGCTGTATTTAGAGTCGCAAAATTCTGAATTCCAGACAAGCTAGATGGTCGTTGTTTTTTACCGGGTTTTTAATTTTGTCGTACACTAATTCGCCGGGTCAAAAAATGTAAAGGCAAAGCCTTGTCTCGTATTTTTTCCCCGGGGCCGGGAAGAAAATGACCCATTCCTATTCTTCAGGGGGAGTTGTTGGTGCCCCGGCTGTTTGCTCTGGCTTGAGGAGGAGAATTGGAGGCCCCAGGGGGACGCCCCTGTAGGCCCTCCAGGGAGAGTTTTTTTCCAGATCAGTTAAGAAAAAAGGTTATCGGGCCCATCAAAAATTTTTCTTTGGCAGGACACCCAGGGGTAAAGAACTATGGTATTTTTTCTCGCCGGTTTTGGTGGCCTAACTTAAATAAAGAGTGGTAATTTTTTGTCGGTCCTGTGGGGTAGGTGGGGCGCCCCTAAGACCCCAACAACCCGTCCTTTCTGGGGTCCTTTTTACCGTTGAAAACCCGACGTCCAGGGGACCCTTCTTCTAGGGGAATTTCATTACAGACCCCCTGTCTTCAGGTTAAAACTTTTCATAAGTTGTAGTTGGACAGGTTTCAGCAAAATGGCACATTTTATTGCTCTTTCTGCTTTTCCTAATGCTAAAATTCGGCGCAGGGGGTTCATTGGGGAGTTTGTGAGACTCACGGGTTGCCTTCCAAAGTGGTGTCGGATCGGGGGTCTCAGTTTGTGTCCAAATTCGGAAGGCATTTTGGTTCTCGGGGGGGGATGCATTTGTCTTTTTCTTCGGCTTTTCCCGAACCAATGGCCAGACGAGCGTCTGAATCAGGCTTAGAGACATATCCCAGTGTTTTGTCTCAGAAAAACCAAGAGGACTGGCTTCTTTCTTGCCTCGGGGCAGAGTTTCGCTCTTAACAATAGGCGGAGCGGTCCACTGGTAAGTCCCCTTTTTTGGGGGCATATGGTTTTCCACCCCAGTTTTGTACTTTCAATGGGGGGGGCGTTTTTGGGGTTCCTGAGGGAGGAACGATTTTCGTCGTCACTTGCTTCAGTGGGGAGAGGTTGCTTATAATCTGAGCACTATGGGGAACCGATAAAAACGTTTGGCTTTAAAGGAGGAGAGTGTCTGGCCGGACCTAATTTGAACGTCTGGTTTTGGTTGACCAAGAATAAAAACTTAGGTTCCCCTCCTGGAAACTCGGTCCCAGGTTTCCCTCGGGCCCCTACAGGATAGTTCAAAAATTAATTTGGTGGCTTTTCGTCTTGACCTCCCTCCTACGTTTAAAAAACCCTATGTGTTCCACAAATCGTTGGGTTAAAAGGTACGTGGGGACCCGGTTTTTACTGTTACCTCTACCTCCTCCTCCATTTTTTCGTCAATGGGGAATTGGGTTTCAGGTATCGAAAGACATTGATTCACGTTTAATCGCCGGTCCCTTCAGTACCTTGTTCATTGGAGGGGGTTTGGTCCTGAGGAGAGGATGTGGGTTTCTGCGTCGGGGATTAACGCAACCGATTGGTTGGGCCTTCCACACTTACTCACCCGATAACAGGCCCTGAGGGTCCAGAGGCCCGTCGTTTGAGGGGGGGGACTGTCACGGGTGTGTCGGGCGGGAGATCATCGGATTGCACACCCTGACTTCGCACAGCTGAGTTTCTGGTGCTGGGTGTTTTTCAGCACTGAAGGAGTTAATTCTTTCTCTCTCGATGCTGGACAGACCGCCTCGCCCAGCTGCGATTGATGTTTTGTTAATTAGCTTCCTTCATATACCTGCTGGTCTGCTGGGGAATTTGCCGTTGAAAGCATTCATTCAGACCAGCAGAGCGGATCGTTTCTGAGAAGACTTAAGCTAAGAGTGCCTGTTGTGGTTTTTCCTCTCCTCGCTTATTGTTTATCTTTAAACCTTTTGTGTTTCCTCTGTAGTGGAAGTTTGGTATGCAAGGCGTGTTTTCTTTACCCCCTGTCTGTCTCGTTTGTAATTTGACTGTTGTAAGCTGTTACCTGCCCATTCCCTGTGGTGGTAATTCAGGGTCCTTTTCAGGACTAGATTACAGTGGTCAGGGATCTACAGGAGACAGGGTTACGCTGGCGGCCTGGCCTCTGTACCATTAAACAGTACCTCCAGGTAGAGGGGACTAGTCAGGACCCCAGTTCAGGGTCAGCATAGACCCCGGTCCACCTCTATCCTGAGACAAGCGTTTCACGTGCACAGTATAGACCCACAATACATTGGATATTATTTCAGGTAAGACATTGCGGCAGATTCTAACGTAACATGTTTGATATTATCTATAAATATGAAATATAGAATGTTGTCTCATTAGATATATGTTACAATCATAGAATATATCTGTTAATACGTCGTGACACTTGACTGAGTCCAATGGTCCAGAGACTCCTTTCACGATGTAACATCACGGTACAACACCTGTGGCCTGTCAAACGGGAAAGTCTATACCGCACTCAAAAATAGGTAAAACACAAACACTGCTGTTTCCCAGACGTGTCCACTGAGGTAAACTGGTGCTGCCCCTTTTGAAAGCTCAGCCCCTTTTTGGGCCACAATCCCTTTTGGGACCCACCCATTTTTGGGCCACCACCCTCTTTCGAGACTCCAGCCCTTTTTGGGCCACCACCCCTTGTTTGGGTCTCGCCCCCTTTCGGGACCACCCCTTTTTGGGCTACCATTCCTCCTTGAGGTGCACGCCATGGATTCCCCATGTTCCTCTACAGGCCTCTCACCGCCTGTGCATGACAGTCTATCTACCTACTGGTGCAACTGCAGCTCCTGCAGAACCTCTTGCTGCAAAGCTTTACGGACCTCCTGATGACTTTGCATTGAGGATGTTGACCACCTTCGTAACCCGCCAAGTTACCAACAGAAGCTTTCAGTCTTTGTGCCCCCGCTGAGCCAACAGCAAGCTGACTTGAAAAAAAAAAATTCTGTGGACTCGCCGATCCACAGCAAAACGTCCACCACACGTGCTTCCTGTACCGTTGCCCGCAGTCTAGTCACCAATTGTAACTTTTCCCACACTATCTGTGGACGGGGTATACTTACTTTGCTGGTCCCGAGGCATACGCTGGGACACTCAGGGTTAAAAACAAGTCCATTCGGTCCATTAGTGAAGAGTATAAAACCATTTCTCATAAACTTGATAGTATGCAGCAACCAGTACACTGTCCGTTACATCATTCAGCTTTATAGAGCAAACACAGTCTCTCACTGACCCGGTCAGCATAACACTGACTCTGTCTGTTACCTGTTGGATCGGCCACACAGGTTACCGGATGCCTCTTCTCCTCAGAAGTATCCCACAAACACTTCTCACTTACCCCGTCAGCATAACATGGATTCCTTCCGTTACCTGTTGTGTCAGCCACTCAGGTTCCCGAATGCCTCTTCTCCTCAGAGGTTTTCCCATAAACATTTCTCACTGACCCCGGTCAGTATCACTCAGAGTTGTCAGACCGTCCACTCTGGAGGTATCTCACAGTCTTCCTTCCTCTGGCTCAGAAATAGCCAGCACTGTTTCCCCAGGCTCGGCGATGTCCAAAAAGCAGGTTTTGGTCTGGAGACACACACACAGAACACTTCTCCTTCACTGCACACAGACCATTCTGTAGTGTCCAGCCGGACACATGGAAAATCTGTCCACACTGACAGACTCCCAAACACTCACTCACATTTGCCAAACACAACCTTCCTTACATAGCTGTCACCACTACTAGGTACCTATCACATGGCTAGTCACGTGATCATGACATCATCGTAGGTCCTCAAAACTCACAACCACAAAACTGACTTCTTCATGTAAAACAGGGTACAGTGAGCCCCCTCACCACGGAGTGAGGTATATGGGTAAGCCAGCCCCTCCCAACTCTCAGAGCTACCTGTAACCCGGACCCAAGTTGTGAACAATAACCCCCTAGGGCTTACGTTACACTAAGGAAAAAAATACTCCATGTTACATCACAGGGAACAGCCATCCTGTGACACATACCTTCCAAACAATTATGCGGCCATTAGTAAACACTACAGTATATTAATACATTATATCGATTATTATATAATAAATTATATAAATTATTTTTTATTAGGTACATTATTGTAATTTATTATTCAAAAAATGGGTAATAATGGCACTAATGTTTTTACTGACACTAATATGATATATGAAATTAACAGCTTATTAATAACAACTAACTATTAACCCCTTAGTGACAGAGCCAATTTGCAGCTTAATGACCGGGCCAATTTTTACAATTCTGACCACTGTCCCTTTGTGAGGTTACAACTCTGGAACGCTTTAACGGATCCCGTTGATTCTGAGAATGTTTTTTCGTGACATATTTGTATTTATGATAGTGGTAACATTTCTTCGCTATAACTTGCGTTTATTTATAAAAAAAACGAAAACATGGCGAAAAATTTTTAAAATTTTGCAATTTTCCAACTTTTATTTCTTTATGCCCTTAAAATCAAGAGATAGGTCACACAAAATACTTAATAAAAAACATTTCCCACATGTCTACTTTACATCAGCACAATTTTGGAGACAATATTTTTTAATTTTTATGTTAAGAAGTTATAAGACTTAAAAGTTGACCAGCGATTTCTCATTTTTACAACAAAATTTACAAAACCATTTTTTTAGGGACCACCTGTGATGATATCCTGGAATGGGAGCTCCATTCCTTTACTTTTTCCATAACTACTACTCCCATCGTGTTTAGCGCACAGAGCCAAACACCCCCCTCTTCCCCCTTGTGCCTGCAGCCTCTCTCCAACTCACTGCCTGAAATTACAACTTACTCCTTCCTCTCGCCCCACCTCAGGAATGTTCTTTGTCTTCAAACCATGCGGGACTGTCTCATAGCATATAATGGGAATTCATTCAATCGGTCATAAAATGCTGCGAGTTTATGATAGAAACACAAAAGTTACAGTTCTGCAACATGCTCCTATCAGACTTCGCTACAGTGGTTCTGGCTACGTTCTAGCCCCAAACCGGACCAGAGAAATGGATTTCTCTGGAGCAGAGTGGAATAACTAGTGTGAGATTGAACTCATTAGAATGCTAATTTCAGAATAAGGTGAAAGATGGTTCTGCTGAGACTCTGATAGGTTCTCAAGCCCAGTTATATAGCCGAGAAGGTTTCAGAAACCAAAACTGCCACTTAGGAGCAAGGGGAGGACCCCTGTAAACTCAGCCGTTTTCATGATGTCATGACCCAGAACTATAGAGTACAGCGACTCAGTCAGGGTGTCATATATTTTGCTAAGGGAGCCTGAGGTTTACAGCCACACTGTCATGCATGGCGATGTGTGGCCCCTTCCCTTCCCCCCAGCCTGATTCGCCGGAATGATCTAAGTGCCATGTGAGTTTTTCTTCTTTAACCCTGTTTTATTTTAATTGCTTGTACATATTTTAATTGTCTCACTTTTGTAGATCATTTTTGTAAATCTTTTATAAACACTGCCTAACTTTTTTTTGGAGTAAAAAATATAAAATTACTAGTTCGTTTCTCTATGCGCTATAATGAATTTGCACGTGCCTGACGTATACTACGCTACTAAATTGGTTGTGCCTCTGCCACACATATAGACCCAGAGGCTGGTGGCAGCTAGCGAGTGTGTGTGCTGGGCTTTCGGGTATCGCTGGCAGTGACGGAGCGGGTTTTATAAGTGTATTGCCTGGCTGCGGCTAGGAGTAGTTATAATTCCCTCACTGTAGCATGCCCAAAAGCCAGTGCACGTCCAAGCGGCCCGTCCGGCGACTAATTATCCTAGGTGCAGTTCCCTGACTGACCTGAGGGTAAGGGGCACCAGAGAGCTGCAAGTTCCTAAGCGGAACTGGGAAGTGGGATAAGTATAAAATCCCTGCATTCAACATATTGGTGGCAGCGGTGGGATCCTAAGCCGTGATTCCCGGGCCTCCGTCTGTGTGCCGTTCAGGACACCACCTCAAATTTAAAGTCACTTTGAGGGGTCTATATGATAGAAAATACCCAAAAGTGACCACCAATATAAATAATGTACCCCTCAAGTTGCTCAAAGCCACATTCAAGAAGTTTATTAACCCATTACGTGCTTCACAGGAACAGAAGCAATGTAAAAGGAAAAAAATTAACATTTAACTTTTTTTTTACAAACATTTTACTTCAGAACCAATTTTTTTTTGTATTTTCACAAGTGTTAAAAGAGAAAATGATTTGTTGTGCAATTTCTCCTGAATATGCTGATACCCCATATGTGGGGGTAAACCCCTTAAGGAACTTATTTATATGTGTGGTGAGCACTTTGAACCCTAAAGTGCTTCACAGAAGTTTATACCATAGAGTCGTGAAAATAAAAAAAATCATATTCCCTTAGAAGGGAAGGAGCACCGTTTCACTTTTTCAAAGCAAAATTGGCTGGAATTGAGATCGGACGCCATGTCGTGTTTGGAGAGCCCCTGATGTGCCTAAACAGTGGAAACCCACCACAAGTGACCCCATTTTGGAAACTAGACCCCCCCAAGGAGCTTATCTACAGTCAGGGCCAGAAATATTTGGACCCGTGACACAATTTTCGTGAGTTGGGCTCTGCATGCCACCACATTGGATTTGAAATGAAACCTCTACAACAGAATTCAAGTGCAGATTGTAACGTTTAATTTGAAGGGTTGAACAAAAAAATGTGTTAGAAAATGTAGGAATTGTACACATTTCTTTACAAACACTCCACATTTTAGGAGGTCAAAAGTAATTGGACAAATAAACATAACCCAAACAAAATATTTTTATTTTCAAAATTTTGTGGCGAATCCTTTGGAGGCAATCACTGCCTTAAGTCTGGAACCCATGGACATCACCAACGCTGGGTTTCCTCCTTCTTAATGCTTTGCCAGGCCTTTACAGCCGCAGCCTTCAGGTCTTGCTTGTTTGTGGGTCTTTCCCTCTTAAGTCTGGATTTGAGCAAGTGAAATGCATGCTCAATTGGGTTAAGATCTGGTGATTGACTTGGCCATTGAAGAATGTTCCACTTTTTTGCACTCATGAACTCCTGTGTAGCTTTGGCTGTATGCTTGGGGTCATTATCCATCTGTAGTATGAAGCGCCGTCCAATCAAGTTTGCAGCATTTGGCTGAATCTGGGCTGAAAGTATATCCCGGTACACTTCAGAATTCATCCGGCTACTCTTGTCTGCTGTTATGTCATCAATAAAACACAAGTGACCCAGTGCCATTGAAAGCCATGCATGGCCATGCCATCACGTTGCCTCCACCATGTTTTACAGAGGATGTGGTGTGCCTTGGATCATGTGCCGTTCCCTTTCTTCTCCAAACTTTTGGCTTCCCATCATTCTGGTACAAGTTGATCTTTGTCTCATCTGTCCATAGAATACTTTTCCAGAACTGAGCTGGCTTCTGGAGGTGTTTTTCAGCAAATTTAACTCTGGCCTGTCTATTTTTGGAATTGATGAATGGTTTGCATCTAGATGTGAACCCTTTGTATTTACTTTCATGGAGTCTTCTCTTTACTGTTGACTTAGAGACAGATACACCTACTTCACTGAGAGTGTTCTGGACTTCAGTTGATGTTGTGAACAGGTTCTTCTTCACCAAAGAAAGTATGCGGCGATCAACCACCACTGTTGTCTTCCGTGGGCTCCCAGGTCTTTTTGGATTGATGAGTTCACCAGTGCTTTCTTTCTTTCTCAGGATGTACCAAATTGTAGATTTTGCCACTTCTAATGTTGTAGCAATTTCTTGGATGGGTTTTTTTCTGTTCTTGCAGCTTAAGGATGGCTTGTTTCACCTGCATGGAGAGCTCCTGTGACCGCATGTTTCCTTCACAGCAAAACCTTCCAAATGCAAACACCACACCTCAAATCAACTCCGGCCCTTTCATCTGCTTAATTGAGAATGACATAACAAAGGGATTGCCCACACCTGTCCATGAAATAGCCTTGGAGTCATTTGTCCAATTACTTTTGGTCCCTTTAAAAACAGGGTGGCACATGTTAAGGAGCTGAAACTCCTAAACCCTTCATCCAATTTTAATGTGGATACCCTCAAAGGAAAGCTGAAAGTCTGGACTTCAACTGCATCTGAATTGTTTTGTTTCAAATTCATTGTGGTAATGTCTAGAACCAAAATTAGATAAATGTTGTCTCTGTCCAAATATATATGGACCTAACTGTAGATGTGTGGTGAGCACTTTGAACTCCCAACTGCTTCACAGAAGTTTATAACGCAGAGCCGTGAAAATAAAAAATCCTTTTTTTTTCCACAAAAATGATTTTTTCACGCCCAAATTTTTACTTTTACAAGGGTAACAGGGGAAAATGGACCCCAAAAGTTGTTTTCCAGTTTGTCCTGAGTACGCTGGTACCCAATATATGAAGGGGAACCAATGTTTGGGCGCACGGCAGAGCTCGCAAGGGAAGTAGTGACGTTTTGAAATGCAGACTTTGATGTAATGGTCTGAAAGTGTCATGTTGCATTTGCAGAGCCCCTGATGTGCCTAAACAGCAGATACCCCTTCAAGTGACCCCATTTTTGAAACTAGACCCCTCAAGGATCTTATCTAGATGTGTGGTGAGCACTTTGAACCCCCAAGTGCTTCACAGAAGTTTATAACGCAGAGCCGTGAAAATAAAAAAAACTTTTTTCCACAAAAATCATTTTTTAGCCCCCAATTTTTTATTTTCAGGAGAAATTAGACCCCCAAAGTTGTTGTGCAACTTGTCCTGAGCACGCTGAAGCCCATATGTGGAGGTAAACCACTGTTTGAGCACGGCAGAGCTCAGAAGGGAGGGAGCACCGTTTGACTTTTTGAATGCAAAATTGGCTGGAATCAATGGTGGCGCCATGTTGCGTTTGGAGACCCCTGATGTACCTAAACAGTGGAAACTCCCCAATTCTAACTCCAACCCTAACCCCAACCCTAACCATAACCCTAATCACAACCTTAATCCCAACATATCCCTAATGTTAATCCAAACCCTAACCCTAATACCAACCCTAACCATAACCCTAAACCCAACCTAAACGCTATCACAATGACCAAAATGAACCAATAGGAAAAACTCCCTATTTTTGACAGGTGCTGGCCGGCAGATCTCGGCGGGCGCACTACACATGTGACCGCCATTTGCTAACCGGAAAAAGATGGCGGTGCCCACCGGAGCATGCAAGAGGGCCCAGGAGCACTGGGAGGTACAGGGGGGGATCGGGGACCCTATTTCTCTCTCCTCTGATGTGTGATCACATCATAGGAGAGAGAAATTAAATAGCACATCAGACTTTTTCTTTTTTTTTTTGCGTTCGCAGTTATACAGTTAATAACGGCGATCGCAACACCGGGGTCAGTAAAAACCGACCTGAATCATGTTCTCTGGGGTCTCGGCTACACCCGGCAGCCAAGACCCTGGAGAAAATCCGACTCTGGGGGCGCTATAGGCTTTTTCCTCAGCGCCGTGAATTCATGGCGCTGTGTTTTAAGTACCCTTATCTACCGCCGTTAAAAGGCGTATCGGCGGTCGTCAAGGTGTTGATAAATGACCTAACAGTAATAGCATTAGTGGCCATTACTCAGGCCAGTATAGGCACAGTGGCGGCTATTTGGTAGATTTGGCAGTAAAACAGCTCCCAGGTGTCCCATAATTCATGACTAATACTCATGAGTGAACATGCTCGGATTAGGTGTTATCTGAGCATGCTCAGGTGCTAACAGTGTCTTCGGCGTGCTTGAATAATATGTTTGAGTCCCCACGGCAGCATGTCTCGTGGCTGTTTGATAGAAGCAACACATGCAGGGATTGCCTGTCAAACAGGCTGTTGAACGGCCACGAGACATGCGGATGTGGTGACTCGAACATATTATTCGAGTGCGCTGAAGTCACTCGGTTAGGACCCGAGCATGCTCGGATAACGCCTAATCGCAGCACACTCGCTCCTCACTGGTGACTAACCTAAATCCAATATCAAATGTGATTTTCAGGTTCGATATTCAGTACTGAATGTAATAACTATAAATCAGTAGGAGGCCGCACTGCTCTGACACAAAGCTCCAAATCCACAGCATCAATATTACAAAGTAAAAAAGAAACCGTCATTTATTAATTTTTATTTCATAAATCAATAGTACATATGGAAATAAGCAACTTTCTATTATATCTCATCAGATAAATGTGATTCTTTCTCCTGTGATGTTTCACACCTCTACTCAGCACAATGGAGAAGTATAAGCTGTCACAACAGAAGAACTTACAGCAGAATGTCTGTGTCAGCCTCTAGACCACGACACAGTGTGCCCCTATAGCCCCCGGCACTGTGCACCCTCTAAAGCCTCCGACACTGTGCACCCTCTAAAGCCTCCGACACTGTGCACCCTCTATAGCCTCAGACACGGTGCACCCTCTATAGCCCCCGGCACTGTGCGCCCGCTAAAGCCCCCGGCACTGTGCGCCCCCTATAGTCTCCGACACGGTGCGCCCCCTATAGCCTCTGACACGGTGCGCACCCTATAGCCTCCGACACGGTGCATCCTCAATAGCCCCCGGCACTGTGCACCCGCTAAAACCTCCAACACTGTGCACCCTCTATAGCCTCTGACACGGTGCGCCCCCTATAGCCTCCGGCACGGTGCGCCCCCTATAGCCTCCGACACGGTGCACCCCCTATGGTCTCCGGCACTGTGCCTCCGGTACGGTGCGCCCTCAAATACACACTAGAATTTCCAACATCCGGTTTGTGTAAGGGGTGGATCATACACTACATTGTTAGCGGGTTCCACAGACTTTATTCTAAGGGGGGGCATTTACTTTCAGAGGAACAGAAGACGTACAGTTTTTTGTCTGCTTTTACTTTTTTTCTTTATGGAAGAAGTTGGGAAGGAACAAGCAGAGTTGATAATTGGCACAGATCTTTGCATACAACACTACTGTCACAAAGGCAACAGGTCAAAAGTGGGCAGTTTTTGCTTTTTTTATTCCCATTCCTTCCCTGAATAAACCATTTTTTTCTTTTTTAAAACCCACCATACTGTTCCAGAGATATTTTTATTTTGTGCTAACTTTCATGGTCTTTACCAACAAGGTGTGGCTCACAGGATCCTCATGGGCGGGTCTTAGGCTGCTTTGTATTACTACCCTGAGAGCACCGTCCCTATAGACTGTAGAAATTAGCACTAAATAGAAAGGCCCATATCTCTGGAACTATATGGAGGATTTAAAATATGGGGAAAAAAACAACAACTGAATACTCAGGAAAGCAGCGGGAATTAAATTTGAGCAAAAACTGGCCACTTCTGACCTGGTGACAGGTGCTGTTTATCCTCTTTAATGGTTTCAGGCGATAGTACATGGCTTAGCAGTTTCGCTTCAACGAGGGCTTACTCAGAGGTTACTTGTATTTTTTGTACACAAGATGCAGTCTGATTTTCTTCAGAGTTTAGGATGAAATTTTCACGTGTTTGGCCAATGAGTCAGTTTTTACCATCAGCTTCATCAGTTTTCATTTTTGCACCCAAGAAGTTTTTTCAAGCTCCTTCTATCAAGCAAGCATTACAATCTGACAGTACTGGGATTCACTCAGTCGGCAGGCATACGAGTGCTGTCTGAGTTTTTTACCAACCCGTACATTAATTGGAGAGTTTGATCTGTGACTGACGAGCCTTTCTAAAAAAAATTTTTGGACCTCTAGGTTTACAAAAAACTCTGATGTGAATAACATCATAGACTCATGAAGTCACAGACAGGACACAAGTAAATAAACTTGTCAGACCCAAATTACTCAGGGTATGGCACAAGCGGGCAGTGTTCCAGTAGCTTCTTCCAGTGTCCCTGCTAGGCAAGCCTTACTATTGCCAGTGTCCCTGCTAGGCCAGCCTTACTATTCCCCATGTCCCTGCTAGGCCAGCCATACTATTGCCAGTGTCCCTGCTAGGCCAGCCTTACTATTCCCAGAGTCCCAGTTAGGCCAGCCTTACTATTGCCAGTGTCCCTGCTAGGCCAGCCTTACTATTGCCAGTGTCCCTGCTAGGCCAGCCTTACTATTCCACATGTCTGCTAGGCCAGCCTTACTATTCCCCATGTCTGTGCTTGGTCAGACTTACTATTGCCAGTGTCCTGCTAGGCCAACCTTACTATTGCCAGTGTCCCTGCTAGGCCATCCTTACTATTACCAGTGTCCCTGCTAGGCCAACCTTACTATTGCCAGTGTCCCTGCTAGGCCAGGATTACTATTCCCAGTGTCCCTGCTAGGCCAGTCTTACTATTCCCATGTCTCTGCTAGGCCAGCCTTACTATTGTCAGTGTCCCTGCTATGCCAGCCTTACTATTGCCAGTGTCCTGCTAGGCCAGCCTTACTATTGCCAGTGTCCCTGCTAGGCCAGCCTTACTATTGCCAGTGTCCCTGCTAGGCCAGCTATAATATTGCCAGTGTACCTGCTAGGCAAGGATTACTATTCCCAGTGTCGCTGCTAGGCCAGTCTTACTATTCCCCATGTCTCTGCTAGGCCAGCCTTACTATTGCCAGTGTCCCTGCTAGGCCAGCCTTACTATTGCCAGTGTCCCTGCTATGCCAGCCTTACTATTGGCAGTGTCCCTGCTAGGCCAGCCTTACTATTGCCAGTGTCCCTGCTAGGCCAGCCTTACTATTGCCAGTGTCCCTGCTAGGCCAGCCTTATTATTGCCAGTGTCCCTGCTAGGCCAGCCTTATTAATGCCAGTGTCCCTGCTAGGCCAGCCTTACTATTGCCAGTGTCCCTGATAGGCCAGCCTTATTATTGCCAGTGTCCCTGCTAGGCCAGCCATAATATTGCCAGTGTACCTGCTAGGCAAGGATTACTATTCCAGTGTTGCTGCTAGGCCAGTCTTACTATTCCCCATGTCTCTGCTAGGCCAGCCTTACTATTGCCAGTGTCCCTGCTAGGCCAGCCTTACTATTGCCAGTGTCCCTGCTATGCCAGCCTTACTATTGGCAGTGTCCCTGCTAGGCCAGCCTTACTATTGCCAGTGTCCCTGCTAGGCCAGCCTTACTATTGCCAGTGTCCCTGCTAGGCCAGCCTTATTATTGCCAGTGTCCATGCTAGGCCAGCCTTACTATTGCCAGTGTCCCTGCTAGGCCAGCTTTATTATTGCCAGTGTCCCTGCTAGGCCAGCCTTATTATTGCCAGTGTCCCTGCTAGGCCAGCCTTACTATTGCAGTGTCCCTGCTAGGCCAGCCTTACTATTGCCAGTGTCCCTTCTAGGCCAGCCTTATTAATGCCATTGTCCCTGTTAGACCAGCCTTATTACTGCCAGTGTCCCTGCTAGGCCAGCCTTACTATTTGAGATCAACCAAAGAATAATCAACTTTAGTGGCGCTGGTGAAAACAAGTTTCCAGCAGCAAATAAGACAATTACCACACAATTGTCAATAAAAAAGATAATCAATTAATAAAATATATTTGCGTTTAAACCACTTGTCCTTGCAGGATAAAGTATGCCTTAAGTACATACAGAGTCTACTACAAATTTATACACCATTGCCGGTGTGTTATAATTGTAGTCCAATGGATCAGCAATACCGATCACAGATAGGTCGAGTGCATAGGAGATATAACCCACATATGATTAGGAATTAGCAGAGAAACCGTAATATAAAGTGTCCCAATATTAGGAACAGTCATTCAGAGGCCATATGCAGAACTTAGCTCCAGTATAAATGGATATCCTGTGGGTATCATACTAGAGCAATAACGAAATGCTTCATAGAAATATAAAGTACATTATCACAAATAGACTTACCAAACCCGTCGTCCAAAGAAGTGAACCATGAATTTAAAAAGCGCAAGACTTTATTAAAGATAAAAAATTATGAAAGACAAAAAAGATACAGAAACAAAAGTGTCCAGTAGGGGGGGCCCTCAATACGGCACCAATAACGTCTCATAGTCAGAATAGTACATATGCAGCTCCAAACAATAAAGGATCCCAATATATAAATATCAATTCTGGGGTAAAGGAATACAGTGAGCAATTATTATACAGATGATATGGAGCTGGAGTGACCCCAGCACAGGTTGCTGCAAATATAAGAACCTCCCAGTATTTACAAGGTCATTGTACACATATATACTATAAGGAGTGCAGTAGAAAGTCCATATATACAAAGTAAAGACTCCTCAATGACTACAAAAGAGTTCCCAACGAGAGGCGGACGTAGATATTAGGTAGAGAATATTAGCTGCAGTACCTCAAGACAGCGACCGGTGCCAGAGCCAGAGCCGACCAAGGGACCCCCTCACCCCAACGTACGTTCCCTTATATTTATTTGGTCAGCTGTCCCACAATCACTCAAAGAGCTTCTAATTGAGATTAATAAAAAGGAATATTTTATTAAATTTACTTCTATTACTAGTGCTGATACTACACATTTTTTAGATGTAAATATATTTATAGAGGATCTTAACATTCATACCCGCACGTTCCAGAAACCCACAGATTCAGACAGCTACATCCCAATCCACAGCTGCCATTTACCTAGTTGGCTGCTGAATGTCCTTAAACTTCAATTTATGAGGATTCATCGTAACTACTCTAAACGTCGAGATTTTAACAGAGAGGTGGACGTATTGACAAAAAATTTTTTTTAGAAAAGGGTACGATAAACACATGCTGATCACAGCCAAGAAATCTGCGGAGATGAAACTCTGAAAAGATATTCAGCACCAAGGAATCAATGGTGCTATATAAATAAATAATAATATACTTAATGGAAATAACAAAACCAAAGATTAATACGATTTTATTCCGGCCATTACTCAATACCACTCTAATTCCCGCATTTTGTCAAGAATAGTAAAAAAAACATTGGGACATATTAAAAGATGATAAAATCTTAGGTGAGCAAATTCCCGCACTTTCTAGGTTCGTCTATAAAAGAGCTTGCAACCTAGGAAATTTATTTCCCCTACAGTTCAAACAAATCTCTCAAAAAACCTTCGACATTTTTCCAGAATAACTTGACAGCTTTATTTCCCCTGTCGTAAATGCAAATTGTGCCAACAGACACATACCAAAAAACAATTGGGAATTAGCAAAGGAGATAGAGAATACATGACTCGGGGTTTTATTACATGCACCATGTCATGATCCATTTTTTGGATTTGTGTATTTCATTGCTGCTGGGTCAGCTGATGCAGGCGATTACCACTCCCACCATCCTTTAAAAGGTCACTTGATGCATCAGCTGACTGTTGGTGTTAGAGCAATATGCAGTGACCAAGCCTAGAGTAAGGAGCTCTCTGAGTGCAGTGGTGCTTCTGCTAAGTTCTCTTATCTGGTGCCTTTATTCTGCTGTGCGGTGCTTTGCAGCAGAGAAAGCTAAGTGTGGAGTGTTTGTTACCTTGTCCTGTTGGTGTCTGTCACTTCCCCCTGTGTTTATTACCTGCAGAGGTGAGGCTAGTGCTCCTTGCCGGCCAGTGCACTAGCCAGGGAAGTTATAGGTGACAACTAGGGACAAGGGGAAGGACCTGCATAGGGCGTTAGGGGAGTGCAGGGACAGGCTCAGGTTTGAGCTCAGGTGGTGACCATCCCTCATTCCCCATTGGTAGGGCCTTACTCCCCCAATTCCTTTCCCATTGTGTGTTGTGCCGTTAGCTGATCGACCATCCATTGGGCTGTGCAACACCGTGACTTTCAGTCCGTGACACACCACCCTGGGTATCATATATACAATGAAATGTCCTTGAAATAAACTATACAGTATGTAGGGCGTACAAAACGTCCGCTAAAAGTTGGAATTAATGATCAAATAAGAAACAAAGAAAACAATTTTAGATCATCTTTTATCCAAACATTTTGTGGAACATGATGCAGGCTCTGTGCACGATATGGCGGTAAATGGTATTGAAATTGTTCAACAGCATTGGCGAAAAAGGAATTATAGTAAATTAATCTCACGAGCAGAAAGCCGGTGGATCTTTATATTGGACACTTTGCTCCTAGGGGGTTAAACAGCGAAGTTGAATTGTTCAGTTTCTATTAACCCACGCTGGCCTGACATCAAGAAGGCTATTTAAAGTCTCTTTACCACAAGCAGGACCATCCCTGGGGAAGGAAACCGGAGTATCCGATACACCAGGGGTGGGGAACCTCAGGCCCCAGGGCCATTTACGGCCCTTGATGACCTTTTATCAGGCCCTTGGGTAGATTCTCAGGGACCGCATTCTTGGGTTAGGGCGCTGTATTTTTATTGCCACAAGCTCATTAATTTCTTCTTGCTCTGTAAGCACCACACACAGTGTAAACTACTGAACACTGAAGTGCATGCAATGAAAGATTACGTCCTAACACCAGTGCCAGAGTCAGGATATACTTTGTGGGCGGAGTTTTTGCGGCCCCCGAAGGATGATATTGTGTCGACCCGCCACCACAATTGTGGGTTACCAGGGCAATGGGGTATCAGAGCCGAGCCCGTAGAAGTCTATGGGGATTGTCACAGGTAGCTGTGGCTCGGTCTGTGGCCCTGGCGGTCTGGCGTATGTTGGGGGAATATTTACAGGGGATAGATATATTTACAGTTCGTGACGCCACCTGTAGTATTCTGGTAATTTGTACCAGCGCTGCTATAGATCTCTGAGGGGATGGTGAGGCAGCTAGATGTCGGGTCCCCTACAGGTGGGACTCTTCCCTCAGGTCGGTAGTTAGGTAGGGATTGTGCGGGCATGCAATAATAACTCAGTCTCACACCGTCAGCGTCTTTCCATACCTTTACTTGCAAGATGGTAAGGCAGGTCCCAGGGAGGCTGATGGGGTTGATGGAGGATGAGCTTTGAGGCAACAGCTAAGCAAGTTAGGGGCCTCTTTACTGTCCAATAATGATGAGTACGACCAGCCTGAAGCGTAGTTCCCTCTATGATTCCAGCTTTTCCAAAGCTGTTCTGCCCAGTCAGATTTGTGGTGAAGCCTTCCAATTGATGAAACTAGGTTCTTGCTCTTGTCTGCGCTTGACTCAACGTCCCTATTCCACCTGACTCCGGTTACGTACTGACTATATGGGGCTGTTTGCCGCGACCTAGGGTCCGGTAAATCCCTGGTTTTCTTACCACTATGCTTGAAGCTAATAGTGATCCTTCGGTCCCCAGTGACCGGTAGCAATGTGCAGGACTTTTCCAAGCCAAAAAGCACTTTTCCAATAATCTTCCTTCACTTTGCCCTTCGATTTGCTCGACTCTTAATAGATAGTTCAGTCTTTCTTCCAGTGGGGCACAGCTCTGACTAGGCTAAGGTGAATTAAACCACCTGTACCAGCCTCCACTTTCTGAACTGCTGACAGGCTCAAACTGGACACGTCTACTCTGTCCAAGGACAGGAAACTGACTGACTAAAATCACTCCCTTCCACACCCCTGCTGGGTGTGTCAGAAGTGCACATGATGTCATGAAGAGACCTTAACTGTTACCTCTCCACTCATCCTCCTGGTATTGTGTACCAGGGCTACACATTCCCCCATGGTAAACGACAGCACTCCCGGGCTGTAAAATACAAAAGAGACATTTTTGCTTATGCATGAAAACATTAACAATAACATTAATTCGTCCCATCCGGGAGGTGAGGATATCTTAAACGTTGCAAACAAAACATTATAGAAAAATACAAATATTAAATAGCATTCAATAAATATACAGTATTCTTGTGAAGGACCCGCACCAAACCTTCAACGTGGGTCCTGGGTGGGCTGCAGGACATCCAAATGCAGACCTCGCTCAGTGCCACACCACACGGGTTTTCTGTTCAGAGGTAAGTCAAGGTTTCATGTGAAACCATTAAAAAGGCACTTTAGTGCAACTATTTACAGGATACAGTTTTGGGCTGGCTCAGTCCTCAGCCTCTGAGTCCATTATAAGACATACTAGAGAAAAACACATATATATATATAGACTTTTTACAGTATTCACATTAATTCGTTATAATTACTGCTGATATCTAATGGGTAACTTCCCTTTTGTGATTCTCTCTGATCTACGTGGTGTAGTTTCAGGTATATCAAGTTGCGATCTGTCTGCACTGCGTAACGGCAAACTATAGAACTGCCTCAATCTTTCTATGGATCTGGCAAGCGTACTGATGGCTGGGCGGTGTGAGTCAGCTTCACCAGGGGATCCCATAGTATGGGGCGCTGCTTCAGATGATCCATCTTGAGGTTCCACAGGTTGAGGTGTTGCTGGAATGGGTAACTCCTGAGCGGGCTCAACTGGCACCACAGGCACAACTGGAGGTAGAACTTCCTCTTGTGGCTGATAAAACTGCAAAACTGGAATTATCACAGCATCTCCCAGTCTAGGCCAATCCGCAGGAAAATCTCCCAGATCTGTGTGTATGACCTCTTCCTTTCTTTCTCCTTGATTGAGGACAGGGTTCTTTTCACAACGCTTTAAGTGTTCTGGACACAACTTCAAATGATCTCTGGACACAGTGATTGTTGTTCTTCCTCCGTCCTTACTGACGACACAAACTTTTCTGTTGTCATATTTAGAATCTTGTATGACGTAGGGTTCTTGCTCCCACTGATTATCCAATTTGTGCATCTTCCTTTTTCTTTTTAATACTACCTCTCCAGGCATCAAAGGCTTGGCAGGAGCATTTCGGTTGTAAACATCTTCCTGTTTCTCCCGTGCCTTATTAAGACTTTCCTCTACACAGATTTGTACTCTTCTGTATTGCTCTTGCCGATTGACGTCCCAGTTCTCAACAGCGTCGTCTGCCTCCGGTTCTACCACTCCAAGTTCTAGATCCATTGGTAGTTTTCCGGGCCTTGCTCGCATAAGATAAGCTGGAGTGCAGTTAGTTGAGCTTACAGGTATATGATTATACAAATCAACCAAATCAGGCAGTAAATCCGGCCATCGATTCCTGTCTTCCAACGGTATGGATCTCAACAAGTCAAGGACAATATGGTTCATCTTTTCACAAAGACCGTTGGTTTGAGGGTGATATGGTGTTGTTCTTATTTTCTTGCACCCGTACATATGACAGAATTCCTTGAATAAATCGGCTTCAAAAGCAGGTCCCTGATCGGTTAATACTTGCTCGGGATACCCATGCGGTCTGCAGAAGCTTGCTTGAAAGGTTTTTGCGGCCGTCACTGCGGTCTGGTCCTTAACTGGAACAACCACCAGAAATCTGGAGTAATGGTCCACCATAGTCAAGGCGTATGAGTATCCAGATCTACTTGGCGACAATTTGACGTGGTCCAGGGCCACAATCTCCAGGGGACGAGTCGTCCGGATAGGTTGCAGGGGTGCCTTCTGACTACCGTAGTCCTTTCTTCTGAGACCACAAGGTCCACAGTTCCGACACCACCTCTCGATGGAGCTGCGCATCCCTACCCAGTAGAACCGGCATCTCAACAGGGTCTCCAGCTTTCTCCAGCCAAAGTGTCCTGCTTGATCGTGGTACGCTTCCAACACCATTGGGACGTCTGCCTTGGGGACCACTATTTGCCAGACCATCTCATGGGTTCTGGGGTTGACGTATCTTCTGCACAACTTCTCACGGTATAGGAACAACCTGCTTTTCTCGTTCCACAGGAGCTTGGCTGACATAGGTGCATCCTTTTCCAAGGAGGAACCTTCCTGTTTTAACAACTCTTGATGCGGCTGACCACTGGATCACTGTCCTGAGTCTCTTTCCAGCTGTGATGGGGTAAAGGATTTAATGTTGCACCATACTGCTTTCTGTGGACTCGATGCTCGTGGACTACCCCATTTCGATGGAACGCAGGTAGCTCAATTTCTTCCAGGTCGTCCGATTCTTCTTCCGTATCAGAGTCATGCGGCCTTCGGGACAACGCGTCAGCATTAGCATTCTTTCGACCTGCCCGGTACTTGATAGTAAACTGGTAATTGGACAACCGAGCCATCCATCGCTGCTCCATGGCGCCCAGCTTGGCGGTTTCTAGGTGCGTTAACGGGTTGTTGTCTGTGTACGCCGTGAACTTATTGGAGGCCAGATAATGCTTAAATCTTTCAGTAATGGCCCAGACCAGCGCCAGAAACTCCAGCTTGAAGTGCTATAATTTCCGGATTCCTCTCCGTTGGCCTGAGTTTTCTGCTAGCATAAGCGATGACTTTTTCTTGGCCATTCTGCTTCTGACTGAGAACTGCTCCCAACCCTTCATTACTGGCGTCGGTGTACAACAGGAACGGTTGGCTGTAATCAGGATAGGTTAAGATCTCATCACCTGTCAGGATCTCTTTCATCTTTTGGAATGCTTCAGCCTGTTCTTTACCCCAATTAAAGGGAGGGTTTCTGCTCTTCAGGGATTGTCCTACTAGGAGGTCCTGTAAAGGAGCTGCCTTCTTCGTGTAATCTTTCACGAATCTCCTGTAGTAACCCGTTAGTCCAGGAACTGTCGCACTTCCTTAAGGTTCTTCGGCTCCGGCCACTTCTGGATGGCAGTGACTTTCTCTGGGTCTGGCGCTACTCCTTCCGAACTGACGATGTGCCCCAAGTATTGTACCTTCTGTTTGAGTAGATGGCATTTTGAGGGTTTCAACTTCATCCCGTACCTGGACAGGGACTCGAATACTTCTGCCAGGTGCTTCAGATGGTCCTCATATGTCTTGGAATACACGATGACGTCGTCTAGGTATAGCAGCACGGTTTCAAAATTGAGATGTCCCAGACAGTTTTCCATCACTCTCTGAAATGTTCCTGGGGCACTACTGAGCCCAAACGGCTTCTGTCGAACTCACAGAGCCCATTGGGGTGGTGAAAGCCGTTTTCTCACGATCCTCCTCAGCCACAGCCACTTGCCAGTAACCATAGTCAGATCAAGGGTAGAAAGTAGTTAGCCGTTTTCAGAGCAGCTAATGATTCCTCTATACGTGGTAACGGGTATGCATCCTTGTGTGTTATGCGGTTCACCTGCCTGTAATCCACACACATTCTCATACTACCATCTTTCTTTTTAACCAGAACTAGAGGGGCTGCCCAGGGGCTAAACTATCCCTTATCACCCCAGCTTTCTTCATATCATTCAACATTTCTTTAGCCTTCTGATAATGAGCTGGAGGTATGGGCCTATACCGCTCTTTGATGGGAGGATGACTGCCTGTAGGGATATGATGTTGTACTCCCTTAATTATCCCAAAATCAAGTGGATTCTTGCTAAACACTTGGGCGTACTCTTGCACCACCCGTAATACCCCTTGCTTCTGGTGAGCGGGAGTGGTGTCCGTCCCAACATGGAGTTGCTGACACCATTCCGCCACCTGGGTTGCTGGGTCGTTGTCCTCCGCTATTTGACAGGAGTCTAAGGACTCAGCCGGGAGAATAGAATTATTATCAACAGCATGAAGTTTAGCAATGGTTGCATAACGGGGTAAATTTACCTCATCATCTCCCAATTGAGAAGCCGTACCGGTACTCTTCCATTCACCACTTCTACTACTCCTCTAGCAGTCATAAGTGTAGGTCTATGTTCTGAATGGTGGGGTTCTACTACAGCTTGGTAATTCTGTCCTCTCAGACCTATGGCTGCCCTGCACCAAATGATCATTTCACTCATTGGGGGTATCACAATAGGATCCGAGTCAGTGACCCGTACATTACCAATTTTCGCCGTCGGTAAGCTTCGCTTGCTGCTGACACACCAGGGCCCGGATCTCTCTTTGGATTGCTCCTTTCTGCCTTGGTCGGGCAATCTCAGCGAGCTGTTGGAGCAAGAACACAACTTCTCCCAAACAATTACCGAAAATGTTAGTACCCAAAATTATATTTAAACCGTTCTCCTCATTTACAGTCTTTACTACCAGAAGCCCTTGGTCTTTCAACTCCTCTCTGCCCACCTTTACATCTACACATTTTGTTCCGAGTACTTCTACAGGAAGACCATTAGAAGCATACACAGTAAAGTCAAGGCTCGGAGGTTTAAAAACTGTCCATTGACCAGTACTTGGTATATAGAGCATCAGGTATTAGGGTCACCTGGGACCCAGTGTCTAACAATGCTGGAACAGCAATACCATCTAGAATAATAGACAGGTAGGGTCGACCGCCCACATACCTGCGGTTCCAGTCTAGGGGGCCTGACGGGTATTCTCCTGGGTGTTGGCCCTTGGACCCAGGTTCTGCCCGTTTAAAGGACACTGTGTAGACAGATGACCTTTCCGGTTGCAGCGATAACAGATGATCTCTCGACGAGGGGGGTGTTGATCAGAGGTCGCTCTGGGGGTGGCGTTGTCCTCCTCCGGGGGGCGACGTCTTCTTTCTTCTCCGGTGCATCCACGGAACGTCCTCTGGGCAGTCAGCTAACAAGATCTTCCCTTCCTCTTCTTTCCGCAGCTGTAGGGCACTCATCACAGCGGCCAGATTTTTAGTCAGCTGGCGCACCTCTGAGCGCAGACAGTCCAATTCACTAGGAGGTGTCACCTGCGTTTGGTTTCTGCCACTAGCGGGGAACAGGGGGTTACTGCCGGTTCCAGAGTGACTTCACCCTGATGATGTTGGGTGGCCACCTCAGGTTTGCCCAGGGGCCGCAGCCCTTTTATTGCCATGTCTTTAGGGCATCAAAGGTAGCATCCGGATGATCTAAGGACCACCAATTTACAGTTCTGCGTTCCTCTTGGGATCTCAATCCCTGTATAAATTGTTCTTTCAACATCTTATTCTCATCGATAGCATTTAAATTGTTAATTTGCTTGGGGCTCTCAGGGCTCCCTGTAGTCGGCAAGCGTAGTCCCGGATGCTGTCACTGGCTGTTGTGAACAGTGATAGAAGGCCATCCGGAGATCCGTTTCTGTGCGGTCTTCAAATATGGCATGTAGCTTCAGGAAGATCGCAGGTACCGACTCCTGATCAACGGTATCCAAGTCTCCACTTCCCTCCAGCAGCGCCAGTTAGCTGCCCTATTAGCACAGCAGCTTTCTGTCTCTCAGGCATGGAGTACATTTCTAGGATGCTGCATAACTTCCGCTTGAAGCCTGCTAATGTGCCTGGCTCACCGCTGTACTGGGGAAGCCATTTCGCCCCAGGCATATATGGGAGCGTTAGTGGCATGATCGGGACTACCGGACTGGGTGCAGGGCCTGCGCCCCATCTGGCGCTACAATACCAAGCGGTGCGGGATTGGGGACTCCGGCCGGGGCCGCACTGTCAGCCGGTTGTTGTGACATCTTAGCGCCCCTTGGTTAAACGGAGCCTACGGTTTCAGATGCTGCTACTTCACAGGCACCGCAGTGGGAACAGGACCTTCGTCGCAGGCGCTCTGATGTCAGAGCGTTCACTTCCTGTTGCAGGACCTGCCGCTGAGTCAGAGCCGGGGGCGTGTCCAAGACTTTGCGCGCTCTTTCAGGTACGCCCACCTTCTTCTCCAGCGCCTTAGGGCGCGAATCTGGCGGCAAATATGGCGGTATTTGGCGCCAAACAACAGCAACAGTCTTTTTCGCCAAAACACTCCACAGGCACACAGGGCTCGCAATGCTGCAAGTTTCGTATCCTGTTCGTGACGCCAAGTTTTTGTGTCGACCCGCCACCAACAATTGTGGGTTACCAGGGCAATGGGGTACTCAGAGCCGAGCCCGTAGAAGTCTATGGGGATTGTCACAGGTAGCTGTGGCTCGGTCTGTGGCCCTGGCGGTCTGGCGTATGTTGGGGGAATATTTACAGGGGATAGATATATTTACAGTTCGTGACGCCACCTGTAGTATTCTGGTAATTTGTACCAGCGCTGCTATAGATCTTGAGGGGATGGTGAGGCAGCTAGATGTCGGGTCCCTACAGGTGGGACTCTTCCCTCAGGTCGGTAGTTAGGTAGGGATTGTGCGGGCATGCAATAATAACTCAGTCTCACACCGTCAGCGTCTTTCCATACCTTTACTTGCAAGATGGTAAGGCAGGTCCAGGGAGGCTGATGGGGTTGATGGAGGATGAGCTTTGAGGCAACAGCTAAGCAAGTTAGGGGCCTCCTTTACTGTCCAATAATGATGAGTACGACCAGCCTGAAGCGTAGTTCCCTCTATGATTCCAGCTTTTCCAAAGCTGTTCTGCCCAGTCAGATTTGTGGTGAAGCCTTCCAATTGATGAAACTAGGTTCTTGCTCTTGTCTGCGCTTGACTCAACGTCCCTATTCCACCTGACTCCGGTTACGTACTGACTATATGGGGCTGTTTGCCGCGACCTAGGGTCCGGTAAATCCCTGGTTTTCTTACCACTATGCTTGAAGTTAATAGTGATCCTTCGGTCCCCAGTGACCGGTAGCAATGTGCAGGACTTTTCCAAGCCAAAAGCACTTTTCCAAATTATCTTCCTTCCACTTTGCCCTTCGATTTGCTCGACTCTTAATAGATAGTTCAGTCTTTCTTCCAGTGGGGCACAGCTCTGACTAGGCTAAGGTGAATTAAACCACCTGTACCAGCCTCCACTTTCTGAACTGCTGACAGGCTCAAACTGGACACGTCTACTCTGTCCAAGGACAGGAAACTGATGACTAAAATCACTCCCTTCCACACCCCTGTGGGTGTGTCAGAAGTGCACATGATGTCATGAAGAGACCTTAACTGTTACCTCTCCCTCATCCTCCTGGTATTGTGTACCAGGGCTACACAATATAAATATCCAAATGGCCCTTAGCAGTGAAAGATTGCCCACCCCTGCGATACACGTTGGAAGGAAAATTTGTCCTCTGTACGCCTCGTTTCCAACCGTAGTCACGCGGACATCACGTGCTCATCGACGTCACACAGGTCCTACATTGTCCGCATGCAGCGAGAGCGCAGGACCTGAACAGAGTGACCGCTGACCGCTGGGGCAGGCGCACAGAGCAGCTGTCACGGCCGGGACAGCGCTGCTACCAATCAGTCCATCTACTTTTTACTTCTATGAAGCATTTCATCATCGCTCTATAAGCACATCATGGGACACCAACCTGCCATATTTTCTGGAAAAGACCATTCTAACACCTATACAGTGCAAGGTACGGCATTTTCTGACAACTCCTGAACAAGTGCATCTTTTTTTGTGTGTGGATTCCTTATGATGACTGGAGAACGTCTGTGATACCCATTGGATATCCGTTTGTACTGGAAACTAACTTTTGCATATATATATTTTTTTGTATTTTATGCACTGGTAAACACTTTGTTACACCCTTTTTTTCCTTTTGGAATTATTTTGGATCGATATCTCCATCTTGTGCTTATGCTGCTAATCATGTGAGATGCTGCTAAACTACCCTTACTATAAGGTATTTT
>JARQOD010002494.1:0-76978 GCA_033576555.1 Oophaga sylvatica
TTGAACCAGATGACACTATTGGGTTTGTGGGTAGAACATATCTACCAGTAAACCCATCAGTGCCATCTGGAACAGAGTGAATGCAGCATAAAAAGCAATACAATACTCAACATAGCAATACCATACACAGGGCAGTCACTGTTGAACCAGATGACATTGTTGGGTTTGCCAGTAGAATATATCTACCAGTAAACCCATCAGTGTCATCTGGAACAAGAGTGACTGCGGCATTACAGAGCATGGAAATACTTACTAAACGCCTTTTTGGTGGTTGGAGAGGTGCTGTCCCAGCCATCCATCAATGCTGAGGCCACCTCGTTCCATAACCACCGGCTCACCACATTGTCCTTGTACTGCGGATCACGGCTGTCCCACAACGGGACACACTCATGGACTTGGCAGATGAGGGTCTTATTGTCCACATAGAGGTCCCCGTCCTGTTGTGGAACCTAGAAAAAAAAAAAAAAAAAAAAAAAAAACAACATTACAATCTAGGATATATTTCAGAAATAAAAAGACCAAAAAGAAAAAAAAACAAAAAAAAAAACAGACATTCAAAGACTATATACTTACATTCCGTCTCGCCACCGGGACTTGTCTTGGCTGCGACTGCTCCCGCTGTTCGGACTCCTCAATTGCCGTGTCCGACGCTGATGTCTGAAAAATAAAAAAAAAATTTTTTTTTTTACTTTTGTAGATTCAACAGCTATACTTACCCAAAGGCAGTAAGATACTCGCATCACACTCTGCTTGGGCCAGTTCTTGCTGGGATGGGGGAATAGTGTGATCCAGAAGAGGACATGCTGCAATAAAAAAAAAAAAAAAAAAAACATGCAAAGCATTAGTATATATTACATTGGAAAGGACAGGCAGTCATTTGGTTAAGAATACTCACATTCTTGCACTTTGGATCCAAAGTTTGTACTGTCTTGGCTGTGTCTTCCAGGCAGTCTAGTAGGGGTCCTCCAGGCAGTCTAGTAGGGGTCCAGGCTGTATCAGCATGCAGTGACTCCAGGCAGTCTGAGTAGGGGTCTGTCTGGCACTGTAGACACCTTCTTTTATCTCCACCCCTCACAAACAATGTTGCTTGTGTAGGGGGGTGTTTTAGACAAGTGTCTAGACATTGTTTACTCAAAAATCACATGCGCGCACAAGCGCTGACGAGCGAACAGCCACGTGCCTGCCAGCGCCCCCATAGACTGCAATGTTATTTTTTTGCACATAACATGCATGCCGTGGTGGGCCGGAAAAAAAAAAATGCGACATATAGCGTCTAGCACGTCTGGGCGCACACCTAGAAAATGCACAGCGCACACCAAACGCTGATGAACACGTGCAAGCGCTAGACTCTGTGCCCGCCATGTTAAAGATAGGGGAACATTGCACATGCGACCGATAGCGCACGATACGCTGCGCAATAAAAGTGAGAAAGTAGCCTCATAGTTAATTACACAATATACTGCACACATGCAGTATATATACATACACATAATATGAATACTGAAAATTTACACCATTTATGCAGGACAGGGGAAGTATACACAGCCCCACAATATAAACTACAAACAATTATATACACAGATCCATAATATACACTGTGGTAAGTAATAGAGTGGAGAGGTATACACTATATACTGTAGAGGTGTAGCAGTGTATATAGTGCAAATTCCACACTATACATAGGACAGTACTATGTTAACATCTCTACACTATACACACAATTTAATAAATTAGTTAAGACAGCATTACACTAATATATTATGATGTATACATCACAGACACTGAGGCTGATGTACATACATCACATAGTAGACACTGACTGCTGAAAATATCACATTGAAGCTACAGTATATATAATATATAGTTGATACACACATATATATATATATATATATATATATAATATATATATATATATATATATATATATATATATATATATATATATATATATATATATATATATATATATATATATGCTACACTCATCAGGAGAGCTTTAAACTAGAACAATGTGGGAAGGGAAGCAAAACGCCAGCAAAAGCCATACACCTGACAATACTATTGAGATTTCTGCTATTAGAAGTGAAGGGGAAGAACAAAGACAAAAAAATTTACATAATAAAAATATTGAAGGAAGAGAAACCAATCACAAACTAAAGTGTTTCTATACGAATGCACAAAGCATGGGCAACAAACAAGGAGAACTGGAGCTACTAACGCAGGAGAAGAAATATGATGTCATTGGAATCACTGAGACTTGGTGGGACGATACACATGATTGGAATACAAGGCTAGAAGGATACAACTTCTTTGCAAGAAACAGACTTGATAAACGAGGAGGAGGTGTTGCATTGTATGTTAGAAAAGCGTATATCTGCACAGAGATTGACGCTTCAGAGACTGGGAGTTCTGTGGAAACTGTTTGGGTAAGAATACAAGGACAGAACAATGGAAAGGACACCATTGTAGGCATTTACTACAGGCCGCCTGTGCAAGCTGAAGATATGGATGAACTCTTTATGCATCAAATGGCCAAGTTCTCCAAAAAATATGACATAGTGGTCATGGGAGATTTCAACTATCCAGACATTTGTTGGGAATCTCTCTCAGGCAAAACTAACAGGTCCAGGAAATTCTTATCCTCTCTTGCTGACAACTTTATCTTCCAAAAGGTAATGGAGAAAACAAGGGGATCTGCTACCTTGGATCTAATCCTCATAAACAGGGAGGAAATGGTGGAGGAGGTAAGAGTGGCTGGGACTCTAGGAGGTAGTGACCATGCTATTATAGAATTTTGGATAAGAGGAGGAAGACCTGTGAAGACTCAGACGTCAAGGTTAGATTTCAGAAAGGCAGATTTTAAGGAACTCAGAAAGAGAATTGGAGGGATCCAATGGCTGGATATCCTTAACCCCTTAAGGACAGAGCCATTTTGCAGCTTAATGACCGGGCCAATTTTTACAATTCTGACCACTGTCACTTTATGAGGTTATAACTCTGGAACGCTTTAACGAATCCCGCTGATTCTGAGATTGTTTTTTCGTGACATATTGTACTTCACATTAGTGGTAAAATTTCTTTGATATGACTTGTGTTTATTTATGAAAAAAACGGAAATATGGCGAAAATTTTGAAAATTTAACAATTTTCAAACTTTAAATTTTTATGCCCTTAAATCAGAGAGATATGTCACACAAATTTCTTAATAAATAACATTTCCCACATGTCTACTTTACATCAGCACAATTTTGGGACCAAAATTTTTTTTTGTTACGAAGTTATAAGGGTTAAAAGTTGACCAGCGATTTCTCATTTTTACAACACCATTTTTTTTTTAGGGACCACATCACATTTGAAGTCACTTTGAGGGGTCTATATGATAGAAAATACCCAAAAGTGACACCATTCTAAAAACTGCACCCCTCAAGGTGCTCAAAACCACATTCAAGAAGTTTATTAACCCTTCAAGTGCTTCACAGGAGCTGAAGCAATGTGGAAGGAAAAAATTGACATTTAACTTTTTTTGCAAAAGCTTTACTTCGGAACCAAGTTTTTTTATTTTCACAAGTGTTAAAAGAAAAAATGAACCACAAAATTTGTTGTACAATTTCTTCTGAATACTTCGATACCCCATATGTGGGGGTAAACCACTTTTTGGGCGCGTGGCAGAGGTCGCAAGGGAAGGAGCGCCGTTTGACTTTTTCAACGCAGAATTGGCTGAATGCCATGTCGCGTTTAGATAGCCCCTGATGTGCCTAAACAGTGGAAACACCCCACAAGTGACCCCATTTTGGAAACTAGACCCCTTAAGGAACTTATCTAGATGTGTGGTGAGAACTTTGAACCTCCAAGTGCTTCACACAAGTTTATAACCTAGAGCCGTGAAAAAAAAAAAAAAATTTTTCCACAAAAATGATCTTTTCACCCCAATTTTTAATTTCCCAAGGGTAATAAGACCGCAAAAGTTTTTGTGCAATTTGTCCTGAGCATGCTGATACCCCATATGTGGGGGTAAACCACTTTTTGGGCGCACGGCAGAGGTCGCAAGGGAAGGAGCGCTGTTTGACTTTTTCAATGCAGAATTGGCTGGACGCCATGTCGCATTTGTAGAGGCCCTGATGTGTCTAAACAGTGGAAACCCCCCACAAGTGACCCCATTTTGGAAACTAGACCCCCTAAGGAACTTATCTAGATGTGTGGTGAGCACTTTGAACCTCCAAGTGATTCACACAAGTTTATAACGTAGAGCCGTGAAAATAAAAAATCATATTTTTTTCCACAAAAATGATCTTTTCACCCCAATTTTTATTTTCCCAAGGGTAACAAGACCCCAAAAGTTTTTGTGCAATTTGTCCTGAGCATGCCGATACCCCATATGTTGGGGTAAACCATTTTTTGGGCGCACGGCAGAGGTCGCAAGGGAAGGAGCTCCGTTTGACTTTTTCAACGCGGAATTGGCTGGACGCCATGTCGCATTTGTAGAGGCCCTGATGTGTCTAAACAGTGGAAACCCCCCACAAGTGACCCCATTTTGGAAACTAGACCCCCTAAGGAACTTATCTAGATGTGTGGTGAGCACTTTGAAGCCCCAAGTGCTTCACAGAAGTTTATAACGCCCGGGCGTGAAAATAAAAAATCATATTTTTTCCACAAACCTGATCGTTTAGTCCCCAATTTTTTATTTTCACAAGGGTAACAGGAGAAATTGGACAACAAAAGTTGTTGTACAATTTGTCCTGAGTATGCTGATACCCCATATATGGGGGGGGACCACTGTTTGGGCGCACGGCAGGGCTTGGAATGGAAGCAGCACCGTTTGACTTTTTCAAACCAAAATTGGCTGGAATTGAGATTGGACACCATGTCGCGTTTGGAGAGCCCCTGATGCGCCTAAACAGTGGAAACCCCCCACAAGTAACACCATTTTGGAAACTAGACCACCTATGGAACTTATCTAGATCCGCTGTGAGCACTTTGAACCCCCAAGTGTTTCACAAAAGTTTATAATGCCTGGGTGTGAAAAAAAAAAAAAAAACAATTTTCCACAAAAATGATTTTTTAGTCCCAAATTTTTGATTTTTCACAAGGAAATTGGACCCCAAAGTTGTTGTCCAATTTGTCCTGAGTACGCTGATACCAAATATGTGGGGGGGGGAAACTGTTTTGGCGCACAGCAGGGCTTGGAAAGGAAGTAATAACGTTTTGGAATGCAGACGTTGGTGGGGGTCATGTTCCGTTTGCAGTGCCCCAGATGAGCCTAAACAGTGGAAAACCCCCACAAGTGACCCCATTTTGGAAACTAGACCCCATAAGGAACTTATCTAGATCTGTGGTGAGCACTTTGAACCCCCAAGTGTTTCACAAAAGTTTATAATGCCTGGGTGTGAAAAAAAAAAACAAACAATTTTCCACAAAAATGATTTTTTAGTCCCAAATTTTTGATTTTTCACAAGGAAATTGGACCCCAAAAGTTGTTGTCCAATTTGTCCTGAGTACGCTGATACCAAATATGTGGGGGGGGAAACTGTTTTGGCGCACAGCAGGGCTTGGAAAGGAAGTAATAACGTTTTGGAATGCAGACGTTGGTGGGGGTCATGTTCCGTTTGCAGTGCCCCAGATGAGCCTAAACAGTGGAAAACCCCCACAAGTGACCCCATTTTGGAAACTAGACCCCATAAGGAACTTATCTAGATCTGTGGTGAGCACTTTGAACCTCCAAGTGTTTCACAAAAGTTTATAATGCCTGGGTGTGAAAAAAAAAAATCAATTTTCCACAAAAATGATTTTTTAGTCCCAAATTTTTGATTTTTCACAAGGAAATTGGACCCCAAAAGTTGTTGTCCAATTTGTCCTGAGTACGCTGATACCAAATATGTGGGGGGGGGAACTGTTTTGGCGCACAGCAGGGCTTGGAAAGGAAGTAATAATGTTTTGGAATGCAGACGTTGGTGGGGGTCATGTTCCGTTTGCAGTGCCCCAGATGAGCCTAAACAGTGGAAACCCCCCACAAGTGACCCCATTTTGGAAACTAGACCCCTTAAGGAGCTTATCTAGATGTGTGGTGAGCACTTTGAACCCCCTAGTGCTTCACAGAAATTTATAAACGCAGAGCCGTGAAAATAAAAAATCATTTTTTTTCTCAAAAATGATTTTTTTAGCCAGCTATTTTTTATTTTCCCAAGGGTAATCGGAGAAATTAGAACCCCAAAATTGGTGTGCAATTTGTCCTGAGTATGCTGATACCCCATATGTTGGGGTAAACCACTGTTTGGGCGCACGGCAGGGCTCGGAAGGGAGGGAGCGCCATTTGACTTTTTGAACGCCACATCGTGTTTGGAGACCCCCTGATGTGCCTAAATAGTGGAAATCCCTCAATTCTAGCTCCAACCCTAATCCCAACACACCCCTAACCCTAATCCCAACCCTAATCCTAGCCTAAATCCCAACCCTAATTCCAACCCTAATTGTAACCCTAACCCTAATTCTAACCCTAATTATAACCCTAACCCTAAGGCTAGGTTCATTTTGCGTTTTACCAGCCCGTTCAACACATAGCGTTGACGGCTGGTAATGGTATAGCATAACGCGATCGCATTATGCTATACCCGCTAGCGCAGAGGAATCAGCAGATGATTCATCTGCGCTAGCGGTGACGGAGCCCAAACGCTGCAGCCCGCATCCGAGGCTCCGTCACTGAATGATGGCACGTCGCAAACGCATGCCGCTTTACGGCATGTGTCGCGATGCGCCCTCAAATGGGGGTGAATGGCAGCGTTAACGGACTGCGTTACACCGCGTTATACCGCTGTGTAACGCAGTCCGTCTAACGGACTGCCATAACGCAGTATGAACCCAGCCTAACCCTAACGCTAATTATAACCCTTACCCTAAGGCTGCTTTCACACTTCCGGCGGGCGCCTGTCGGCGCCCCCGGCATTTTGCCGCAGCGCCGCATCAGAATACCTGATGCGCCGCCGGCGGTCGCATGCGGTTTTTTGCCGGATGGTTTCTGATGCCCGGAGACATCAGAAACCATCCGGCAAAAACAAAAAACGTTACATGCAGCGTTTTGTCCGGCCGCCGCAATGCACATTTGCGCCGCATCCGGACAAAACCGCATGCAACGCATTGACATGCGGCGCCATCCGGCGCTAATGCAAGTCAATGCAAAAAAAACGCATGCGGCACATCAGATTTTCTGATGCGGCGCTGCGGCTAAATGCCGGGGCGCCGTCAGGCGCACACCGGATGTGTGAAACCAGCCTAATGCTAACCCTAACCCTAATTATAACCTTAACCCTAATTATAACCCTAACCCTAATTATAACCCTAACCCTAACAGAAAAATGAAAATAAATATAATTTCTACTTTTTATTATATGTCCCTAACTAAGGGGGTGATAAATGGGGGGGTTATGTGCTGTTTTTTTTATTTTGATCACTGTGATAGTTTATCACAGTGATCAAAATGTACTTTTATGAGAATGAATGAAAAAAAATTTGAATCTGCCGCCAAGCAGATCGGCGGGCGCACTGCGCATGCGCCCGCCATTTTTTTTTTGCAGGGAGAAGAAGCCGGGATCCTGGGGCCTGCGGGAGGACGGAGGACACCGGTAAGTATATGGGGGGGCGATCGGGGGACCGGGGGACCCTCATTTTCTCCCCTCTGATGTGCGATCACATCAGAGGGAGAGAAATCATTTTTTTTTTTTTTGCGATCGCGGCTATGCTTGCATAGCCGCGATCGCAACACCGGGATCGGTGAATACCGACCCGGATCATGTTCTCTGGGGTCTCGGCTACCCCCGGTAGCCGAGACCCCAGAGAATATTTGCCCATCCCCCCACCAGCACAGCGGCACATAGCGGCGGGCGCACTGGGCATGCGCCCGCCATTGTCTTAACGGCGCCGGCACCGGGGGACACCGGAGGGCCCGGGGGCCACATGGATCTTATAGGGGGCCACATGGGGGTCCTGGGGACCCTTTTTCTCTGTCCTCTGATGTCCGATGACATCAGAGGACAGAGAAATTAAATGGCACAACTTTTTTTTTTTTTGTTGCGGTCGCCGTTATAGGGTTAATAACGGCGATCGCAACATCGGTGTCGGTAAAAACCGACCCGATTCATGTTCTCTGGGGTCTCGGCTACCCCCGGTAGCCGAGACCCCGGAGAAAATGCGCCTCTGGGGGGCGCTATTCACTTTTTCCACAGCGCCGTTAATTAACGGCGCTGTGGTTTAAGTACCCTTAATGACCGCCGTTAAAAGGCGTATCGGCGGTCGTTAAGGGGTTAAGGACAAAAATGTCCAGGAAGGATGGAAAATCTTGAAAAATGAGATTCTCAAAGCACAATCGTTAACAATTCCGAAAAGAGGGAAGAATGGGAAGCATTTAAGGAAACCAGGATGGATGAACATAGAACTTAAACACATGCTAAAAAGGAAGAAAGAAATGTTTATCAAATGGAAAGAGGGAGGCATATCTAAAGAAGAATATAATGCCGTCTGCAGAACATGCAGGGCACAAATCAGATTATCTAAAGCTGACAATGAATTAAGGCTTGCAAGTGACGTCAAAAGCAACAAAAAAGGATTTTGGGGATACGTCAAAAGTAAAAGAAAAGTCAAAGATGCTATAGGATTTTTACAGGATGAAAATGATGAAATGGTAAGTCAGGATGTTGAGAAGGCTGAACTTTTAAATTCCTATTTTGCATCTGTTTTCTCTCAGAAAGGAAATGTAACATCAACTGATCTTCACTGTCCTATTAAAGGAATAGAAGAATCCAGGATATCTATAAACAGAAAGACAGTGAGGAAACACTTAGCTAACATAAATGAATTCAAGTCTCCAGGTCCAGATGAATTACACCCCAGGGTACTGAAGGAGATAGCAGAAGAAATTCTTGAACCACTGTCCATAATCTTTGAAAATTCTTGGAGAACAGGAGAAGTCCCAGAAGACTGGAGAAGAGCAAATGTTGTTCCTATCTTCAAAAAGGGGAAGAAGGTGGACCCAGGGAACTACAGGCCGGTGAGTCTGACTTCTATACCAGGAAAGATCTTTGAACAAATTATTAAAGAACATGTATGCAAGTACCTGGATAAGAATGAAGTGATTAAACAGAGTCAGCATGGGTTTGTAACTAATAAGTCATGTCAGACTAACTTAATTTCCTTCTATGACAGAATCACTGACTGGGTGGATCAGGGAAATGCTGTAGATATAGTATATCTTGACTTCAGCAAAGCATTTGACAAAGTATCTCACACAATCCTTATTGAAAAAATGACTAAGTATGGAATGGACAAGGCAACTGTTAGGTGGATTCATAACTGGCTTAGTGATCGGACCCAAAGAGTGGTTGTAAATGGCTGCACATCCAGTTGGAAGAATGTCTCAAGTGGGGTACCACAAGGCTCTGTTTTGGGCCCTGTATTGTTCAACATCTTTATCAATGATTTAGATGAAGGAATTGAGGGTAAACTGATCAAATTTGCTGATGACACAAAGCTAGGAGGGGTAGCTAATATTAGAGAAGAGAGAGAGAGGATTCAAAAAGATATACATAAACTGGAGCAGTGGGCAGCAACTAACAGAATGGATTTTAACAGGGAAAAATGCAAAGTACTACATCTGGGCAATAAAAATGAAAAAAGCATATACAAAATGGGAGGAATAGGGCTAAGTAACAGCACATGTGAAAAAGACTTGGGTATACTAATTGATCACAGACTTAACATGAGTCAACAGTGTGATGCAGCAGCAAAAAAGGCAAATGCAATTCTAGGATGTATCAACAGAAGCATACAGTCTAGATCACGTGAGGTCATTATTGCCCTCTACTCCTCTTTGGTCAGACCTCATCTGGAATACTGTGTCCAGTTTTGGGCACCACATTTTAAAAAAGACATCAACAAACTGGAGCAAGTTCAGAGAAGAGCCACCAAAATGGTGACCGGTCTGCAAACCATGTCCTATGAGGAACGGTTGCAGGATTTGGGAATGTTTAGCTTGCAAAAAAGAAGACTGAGAGGAGACTTAATAGCTGTCTACAAATATCTCAAGGGCTGTCACATTGTAGAAGGATCATCTTTATTCTCATTTGCACAAGGAAAGACTAGAAGCAATGGGATGAAACTGAATGGGAGGAGACACAGATTAGATATTAGAAAAAACTTTTTGACAGTTAGGGTGATCAATGAGTGGAACAGGCTGCCACAAGAGGTGGTGAGTTCTACTTCAATGGAAGTCTTCAAACAGAGGCTGGATAGACATCTGTCTGGGATGATTTAGAGAATCCTGCTTTGAGCAGGGGGTTGGACCAGAAGGCCCAGGAGGTCCCTTCCAACTCTACCATTCTATGATTCTATGATTCTATATATATATATATATATATAGCAATCACAGTATAACAATGCAACTGTAATATACACAATATGTATATTATCAGGAACAGCTCCAGGTTTTCATGGGCCCTGGGCGAGAGTCTCAGTGGGTCCTTATAACACATCCCACACTTCATGATGTACAAATACAACAGAGAAATATAGGCATAGTACAAAGCCAAAGACTCCATTTACATTACATGAGTGAAGGCAATAGGTCAGAAACTGGCCAGTAGTCCTTTATACAGTATTATGGACACCACATAACGCTCCATATATTGTTCCATACTATACATGACATGCCCCATATATTGTTCCATACTATGACAGACCCCATATAACGTTCCATACAGTATAGGCCCCATATATACAGTTTGTGATGGCCGACATATGATGCGCCATGTAATTGGCCCCATATACAGTTGACTGAAAAAGATGTTTCATATATAACGGACCCTATAGGGTAAGGGTGGATAACATGCCTTCTCCCCTTTCCCCCCCCATTTTATTTAGACAGTTGGAAAAAAAAAAAAAGCCAGCAGCGGCCACACCTGCGCAGTAGCATCTATTGTGTTCCGATAGATGCTTCTGCACAAATGCTGACATTTTCCTAGGAAAAATTAGTTTGGCTTCATCAAGACGTCACTGGTGGTGACTGCGCAGTAGCATTGTTCCGATAAACGCTACTGTGCAGGAGCCGCCTTCTTGATGGAGCCTAATTTTTCGCTCTTCTATCAAAATGGCACCAGCCTGATGAATGATTTATTTTATAAAACCATATGTTCTATGCAGTTATGTAAAATAGAGGGTAGGTCTGACAGATAAGTGACCTGTCATAAGCCATATAGTTTCATATGTAAGCAGAGCACCACACAGACCTCACTGGCCACCCCGGAGCACAAAAATCTCATTAACTGATGACTACAAATCAAAGATTAAACAACCACAAGATGGATTTCATCACCCCAGTACCATGTTAATCAGTGTCTGCAGTTACTGAGCACAATCCTGCTGACAGGTTCCCTATAAAAGACGACACCAGGAAACCAAAAACCAGAGGGGTCAGGAACAGCTACTCACTATAGATGTAGCACAGTTGTGTATTATGGATGTAGCAGAGGTGTACGAGTATATACTTACTATTCATTTAAAAATGAGTTGTAACTATGTATTACACATGTAGCAGATATGATGCTGGTCAGTACTCACAGAAGAGTCATGAGGCAGGGTGATAAAACATGCTGGGATCAGATACCAAGAGAGCATGTTATAAACTAAAGGAAAACACAAAGGGCATAAATCAGATCACTTTCAGGTGTCAGAATACCGGGGAAATAGCAGATAAAAGCAAAGGAGCTAGGCAAACAGAGAATCAAAACACAGTCCAAACACCAGGCAGCAGAGCACAGACCTCAGTCACCCAGAGAGCAGAAACTTCATTTGGCAAAGCTCTGTACTAAACCGCTCAGCTAAGTGGATGGGTAATGACAAGAACAAGGAGCACCTGAGGAGCACTCAGCACCTCCCAGTCTAAGATTGAGCTGTCAATCAAAGCACCATCAGCTCAGCCTGCACATGGATGCAGCTTTTTACATGCAGTGTTTTAGGGTATGTGCACACGTTGCAGATTGGTCTGCAGAATTTTCTGCACAGAATCTGCATCTCTTGGCAGAAACTGCAGGTCAAAATCTGCGCAGTTTTTATCCTTTTTTTGTCCTTTTTATCTGCAGATTTACTTCAGTTTTTGTGTGGATTTCCCCTGCCTTTTGAGACCTGCGGATACCTATAAGGGTGAGTTTCCACGGTCAGGAAACGCTGCGTGTTTGGCGCTGTGCGCTGGCGCAGCGCCAAACACGCAGCGTCCAGATGTTACAGCATAGTGGAGGGGATTTCAAGGAATCCCGTCTCCACCATGCGTAACAATACGCAGGTGGCAAACCTGCGTAAACGGACATGCGGCGCGTCTTTTAGACCGCAGCATGTCCTCGCGTATTGCGGCGACGGTGCGTCGCCGCAACAGAATTAACACAGGGCTATGCAGCCCTGCGCTCTTTCCGGAGGTGTTCCGGAGGTGTCCTGAACACCTCCGGAAAGATCGCGCGTCATAAAGGGGGCGGGGCTTAGACGGAGCGGAATTTCCGCTCCGTCCAAAGCGCTATGGTTCCGGACCGTGGAACCATAGCCTAATGGAGCAAGTCTCAAAACACTGCAGTTTTGCACAAAAGAAGTGACATGCTGCAGTTTTAAATCCTCACCAAATCTGCGCAGAAAAATCTGCAGCATGTGCACTGCGTTTTTTATTTCCATTGACTAGAATGGTACTGTTCATCACTTGCAGTTCTGCTGCAGATCCTCAAGGCAAAATCTGCTGCGGGACTGCAAAAGAATCCGCAACGTGTGCACAGACCCTTAGGCTGTGGTTCCACGATCCGGAACCACAGCGCTTTGGACGGAGCGGAAAGTCCGCTCCGCCCAAAGCCCCGCCCCCTACTGAACGCGCGGTCAATCCGGATGTGTTCATGGAACACATCCGGAACACATCCGGAATGACCGCAGGGCTACACAGCCCTGTGTTATTTCCCTTGCAGCGACGCAGCATCGCCACAAGGGAATAGGACATGCTGCGGTCTAAAAAGACGTGCCCCATGTCCGTTAACCCAGGTCTGCCGCCTGCGTGTTTTTAAGCATAGTGGAGACGGGATTTCTTAAAATCCCCTCCACTATGCTGTAACATCTGGACGCTGCGTGTTTGACGCTGCGTCAAACAGGCAGCAATTACTGAAGAAATAGGCTCCACATAGAAGGAAAAAAAACACTAAAACAGTTCAGCTGCACCTTTAGGCTTCGTGGTAAAAAACGCATGATTTAAGCATCCTATTATTTAGAATGAATTCCGCAATTTTTGTGCACATGGTGCGTTTTTTCCGCAAAAAAAACATAGCGGAAAAAAAAGCAACATGTTCATTTATTTCACGGAATTCTAGCGTTTTTCCCACTATATTATTGACCTAGACAGTTCAGGAAAAAATTGCGGTAAAAACGCGCAAAATCCGCGCAAAACAAACCCACCAAAAACGCACAAGATCCGCTGAAAAAGTCCGGTTTTGCTCAGAAAAATTCTGCACACATTCCTGAACGTGTGCACTTAGCCTAAGGGTGTGTTTCCACGGTCAGGAAACACTCAGTAATTGCTGACTGTTTGACGCTGTGCGCTGGCGCAGCGTCAAACACGCAGCGTCCAGATGTTACAGCATAGTGGAGAGGATTTCAAGAAATCCCGTCTCCACTATGCATAAAAACACGCAGGCGGCAAACCTGCGTTAATGGCCATGCGGCGCGTCTTTTTAGACCGCAGCATGTCCTATTCCCTTGCGGCGACGCTCCGTCGCCGCAAGGGAAATAACACAGGGCTATGTAGCGCTGCGGTCATTGAACACATCCGGATTGACCGCGCGTTCACTAGGGGCGGGGCTTTGGGTGGAGCCGACTTTCCGCTCTGTCCAAAGCGCTGTGTTTCCTGAACGTGGAACCACAGCCTTAGACCACAGGGGGTTCAGGTTTCATGAATTCACATCCACTTTGCTTGGGCAGTTAAAATCAGCAGAATTTTTGTGCAAAAAAACTGCAGAAATAATGCAGTTTTTATGCTTCATGTAAACAGGGTTTAAATGTGTAAGCAATAGTGGATGTGATTCCATGAAATCTCCACTCTCGCCCCCCAGAATTCAAAAGGTTTTGGTGCATATTTTTGAACTTTATAGTCTTCTTCTGAAAAAAAAAATGCATAAAAAATCACGCTTTTCCATTTTTAAGCACAGAATCAAATCTTTTCTGTAGTATTAAAAAAACAATAAAAACTCTGCTTCACATTTGCACCAAAACTACTTGAAATATGAGGAAACACACACAAAACCAGCAAAAACACAATAATCAGAGAAGATTGTTATTGCGTTGTGTGGTGCAGAAAAAAATTGCAATAAAATGCAATGAGGCGATGAAAACATCATATTTACCCCAAAATGTATCATTACAAATGTCAGGTCAGCCTATAAACAATAAGCCATCACACAGTCCCATATCACAAAACATTAAAACTCTAAGGTCTTGGGAAATGGCGACACAAGAATTATTATTTTTTTTTAATTTACTAATTTTTTTCACCTCCTAAATTAAAAAAATATATACACATGTTTGGTGTCTGCGTACTCAGACAGACCTGGAGAATCACATGTCAAGGTCGTTATTACCGTGAAATGAACGCTGGAAATAAAAAGACAAAACAACTGTGACATTGCACTTTTTTGTAATTTCAATGCACTTTGAATTTTTTCCCATTTTCCAGTACATTGTGGTAGAATGAATGGTGTCATTCAAAATTACAACTCATCCAACAAAAAAGAAGCCTCCATTCGGCTATGTGGATGTAAAAATAACAAAGTTATGGCTCTAGGAAGAAAAGGAGGAAAAAACTAAAATGAAAAAAACAAAATGGAAACTAGCCAGGTCATGAAGGGTTAACCCGCTGTCTAGTCTAGTATAGACAATCCAGAGCCTTTTTCCATTAAATCCTGATTTACCGCACAATATTCCTAAATTAATCTTCACTGTATTTTATATACTTCTACTGGTAGAATAAATGATTATGACACTGTAGCACCTAAATGAAGATTGAATGGCTGACAATCCTATTTCACCTCTTATAATATAACATGGACATTTCTCTATTCTATCACATTATAATATTGGTCCACGTTCTTTTCAAATTAGGTTAGTAACAATATGCTTAGATTCATGCTTTGCAGTATGATTTGGTGTCTCTTTTTATGTGAGCAATTTGTGATCATTCTGTAGTATTGACAATACTCCACACTGAACTGCCATTGCTTGGTGGATTTACCTGTCAATAATGACAGGATGTTATGGGTAAGTTCACACTATACGTCTTTTCAGCGGCTTTTTTTATGCCGCAAAACATGATTTGTAAGCAGAAATGAAGCTGCACAAAAAAACATGTTTTCCTTGGTTTTTCTTACATTTTTTGCTGCATTTTTTAATGCGCTTTTTGTGGTGGTTTGGGCATGCTAGATTTGTCTCTTGTGCATGCTGACAAAGTTTAGTGTTGGGAAAAAAGTCCTATTACATAGAACCTGGTTTTGGCCCAAAAAACGCAGCAAAACATGATACCTTTTTTTTCAGCATTTTTTCACCACCCATTCAAGTCAATGCATGAAAAATGCTGAAAAAATTCTTAAAGAAGAGACATGCTCTATGTCCAAAAACCCATGCAAAGCACAATAAACTGATGACAGAAAAAACAAAGCATAGGCTTTGCTGGTACTTTAAAGAGCAGCTGAAAATTACCATAATAAATGCCACCAAAATGCCCAGTGTGAACTTAGATTATAATAGACTGCAGAATCAGGGTCTATCCTTAAAAAAATCTATCCTGTATGGACGCCAGAGACCTGTGCCCCAGCATGTAGTGTAGGGTAAGGTTAATGGAGGAACAGCCAACTATCTCTCCAGCCAAGGCAGGGTTAACACGGGGTTATTTTATCTGCAATTTTTTAATTTTTGTACTGTCTTCTGAACCAATTAACATACCATTTTTCTTGCTTTTCTCTTCATGTTTTACTGACTGCATTATTCAGAGCTCCAGAAGGAATATTTAACAGAATGAGGACCACTGCTGGTTTCTGGAGTTTTTTTTATATTTCTTCTTTTTATTCTTATTAGGCTACTTTCACACTTGCGTTTTATCGCAAGCGCAATGTTCCCCTATCTTTAACATGGCGGGCGCAGGATCTAGCGCTTGCACGCGTTCATCTGCGTTTGTCGTGCGCTGCGCATTTTCCAGGTGTGCGCCCATACGCGCTAGACGCTACATGTTGCATTTTTTCTTCCACCCAACCACTTTAAAAAAGCGCGTGCGCACGCTATGCGCAAAAAAATAACATTACAGACTTTGGGGCGCTGGCGTGCGCATGGCTGTGCGCTCGCCAGCGCTTTTGCACGCACGCGATTTTTGAGTAAATAATGTCTACACACTTGTTTAAACCACCCCACAAGTAACATTGTTTGTGAGGGGTGGAGATATAAAGAAGGTGATAGAGACAGAGATGATAGATGATAGAGATAGATGATAGAGACAGATGATAGAGACAGAGATGATAGAGACAGATATGATAGATGATAGAGACAGAGATGAGAGACAGAGATGATAGAAGTGTGACACGTAGACAACCCATGTGCCGAAAAAAAAAACGCAAACGCATGCAAAAACGCTTGAAATCACATATAATCGCATCCAAACACTGCGTTCTTTGTAGTAATGCGCACGCTTATGTGACTAAATATTGCAGCGTTTACAAGCGTTTGCACGCGTTTTTTAATGCGTTTGATGTGCACTCGAAACGCATCGCAAAAAAACGCAAGTGTGAAAGTAGCCCTAGTGATGAGCGAACATGCTCGGTAATGCTCGTTACTCGCCCAAGCATCGCAGTACTCGGGGTACTCGGCGAGCGCCGAGCATTTCCGGGATTGCTCGACTGGCGTTCTGGTTTACACCCTGCATTTTTGGTGCTCTTTAGAGCGCCAATCAACATGCAGGGACTGTAATACCGCAGCCATCTTTGTTGTGGTATTACAGTGATTGGCTGGCCGCACAGCGTCATCAGGTGTATGAGAGACCTGCGCAGCCATGCTCGTCACAGTCTGCTCCGGAATTAGTGAGTGTAGAGAGAGCTGCTGCCGAGATAGGGTCAGATTTGTGGGTTTATAAGGTAGTGTGGGAACTAAAAGCGGTACTGCCATTTAGCAAGGCGCCGCATACCAAGTCACTGCCAGAGAGCGAGGCGCCGTGCGCTCCTTGACCATGAGTACAGCGCACGTGCGAAGTACAGAGAGCCAGGTCATGCCATGTGTTCAGCGTGGATAACCAATAACTATAAGGCACCGAGGAATGACAGATGACATTGGTACGGTCAGCAAGTTACTCCCTTAGCATTTTCACAACGTTTTCACTCCTTGTGACAGTCCACCGTGCCTAAGGGTGAGTTTCCATGGTCAGGATACGCTGCGTGTTTGGCGCTGTGGGCTGGCGCAGCGCCAAACACGCAGCGTCCAGATGTTACAGCATAGTGGAGGGGATTTCAAGAAATCCCGTCTCCACTATGCGTAACAATACGCAGGTGGCAAACCTGCGTAAACGGACATGCGGCGCGTCTTTTTAGACCACAGCATGTCCTCGCATATTGCGGCGACGGTGCGTCGCCGCAACAGAATTAACACAGGGCTATGTAGCCCTGCGCTCTTTCCGGAGGTGTTCCGGAGGTGTCCTGAACACCTCCGGAAAGATCGCGCGTCATAAAGGGGGCGGGGCTTAGACGGAGCGGAATTTCCGCTCCGTCCAAAGCGCTGTGGTTCCGGACCATGGAACCACAGCCTTAGGGCTAGGGCGATGGGAGGGTCTGAGAAAACTCTCCCAGAACTTTGCCAGTGTTCCACTGCCTCTGCTGGATTGGAGTTGTGTCTCTCTCACCTGTACTCCTTGCTTGACCAACAAACTGACCTCTGCTGCTAGCGTTTTCACATGGGAATTTTTTTTAATAATTCTGCAAGAAGGGCCATCTGGTCCTCCAACATTTGTACATCTGTCTGCCTCTGGAATAAGAGAGGTAAATTTTTCCTTGTAGTGTGGGTCTAGAAGTGACACCAATCAGTATTGCCCGTCACCCAAAAATTTTGATAACGCAAGGGTGACAGGAAAGGCAGCATCGGGGTGAGTTTCCACGATCAGGATATGCTGCGTGTTTGGCGCTGGGCGCTGGCGCAGCGCCAAACACGCAGCGTCCAGATGTTACAGCATAGTGGAGGGGATTTCAAGAAATCCCGTCTCCACTATGCGTAACAACACGCAGGCGGCAGACCTGCGTAAACGGACATGCGGCGCGTCTTTTCAGACCGCAGCATGTACTAGCGTATTGCGGCGACGCTGCGTCGCTGCAACGGAATTTAACACAGGGCTATGTAGCCCTGCGTTCTTTCCGGAGGTGTCCTGAACACCTCCGGAAAGAACGCGCGTCAGAAAGGGGGCGGGGCTTTGGGTGGAGCGGAACTTCCGCTCCGTCCAAAGCGCTGTGTTTCCTGATGGTGGAAACACAGCCTAAAGGGTATGCCACACTAAACAATATCGCTAACGAGATCGCTAAAAAACGTCACTATTTAGCGATCCCGTTAGCGATATTGTTCAGTGCGGCAGCTTCCAGCGACGAGCTTCCTGCTGTGATCTCGCTCGTCGCTGGAATCGCTCCGGACCCTATTTCATCGCTGGCGCTCCCGCTGGGTGAGTATCTAATCGCTGTGTGGCACCTTTTCTTAGCGATTTAGCGGTACTTTTGTACCGCTAAAGTCGTTAAGAAGATCGCTAACGGCGATAGCGTCGTTAACTATATCGCTAAATGTGGCCGCATTTAGCGATATAGAAACAATCCCGCTAGCGATCGCATTAGTATGCGTCGTTATCGTGATCGCTAGCGGGATTGTTTAGTGTGGCAGTACCTTAACTCAGCCATGCGTGCAAGACTGCTAACAGTCAATACTTCCGTGTCCTCACCAAGAGGACGACTGACCATGCTCTCCTCCTCCTACTTGTCCTCAGGTCTCCTCGACTTTTGACTAACCTAAGTAATATAATTGTAAATACATTATTGTAAATATACCCCTGTAGTTGTTATCTCCCCCACCTCGTTGTAGATTTGAAGTTGTCACGAGCACAATTTTTTTTAGGGGTTTAATTATTGTTATCGTTGTTACTTAGTGTAGATTGTAAGCTGTCACGAGCAGGGTCATTTTAGTTTGGTTTAATTATTGTATTATTGTTATCATTGTTACTTAGGACTGTTGTTTTTCAAAATGTTAAACTTAATATGTTTGCGCTATATAAATAACTATAAATATTCAGATTAGAACACAGAAGGAGGATGGAGACGTTAATGATGGCGTCATTTACGCTCACCATCTTGCTGTATTCTTCAAAGTTTTGGAGGATGGTACATATGTCTGACATCCATGTCCACTCCTGAGATCTTATGTGTGAAGTCAGAACTGAATACCGACAAACTTGTTGATGCTGATTATCATGCTCACACCCTGGCTGGTGGGCGTGAGCCAGGGGATTGTGGCCCCACTATGACACAAAGGCTGGAGTCACACACAACGTCTAAAAAAATCGGTCCGTTTTAGTCGGTCAATAATCGGATAAAAATTTCATGAACATTGATGCGACTGGCATCCGATTTTTTGTAGTTGATGCGATTTTGTAGCATGTACGCTTACGTTTCACATCCGATTACCCACCGACTACCGATTTTTAGTGGCATCATAGCAAAATGGACATGTAACGTTTTTGAGGCCTGCAAATAATTTGAATAATGAGCCAGACCCATATTTAAGCGTGGTTTGACTGTTCTTACCCTCCCACCCTTGCCGTGGAGTGTTTTGCTTCTTAGTGGTTCCTGTTGTGTTGCTGCTAAGTTACAATTATGAGTGACAGACTACGTTTTAATACAACTGAGCGTGTGCTGTACTATTGGCTGCTATCCAGAACTTTTGGGGAACCATACCCTGTAGTTGTTTCTCACAGAATCCGCAGAAGAATGTGGGTGCATCAACTTGTGAAGCGAAGGATCAGCAAAGGCCATTTTGAGCGCCTGTATTCGACACTGCGTAGGAATCCTGACAAGTTTTTTGCCTATTGTCGCATGAGTGTTGTCACCTTTGATATTTTGCTGGACATATTGCGCCCTGGAATCACCTTGCAGAACACCAGCATGCGTCCTTCAATTTGTGCTGAGGAAAGGCTTCTTCTAACATTAAGGTATGTGTGTCAACGATATGTTGATGATGTTTTGCATAATTTACCATCTTTCACATTCTTCTTACTTTCTTCATCTTAACATAATGAAGATCATGGCATTATCAAATTGTATTATTTTCCCTATATGCTTGTGTGTAGCAGTCATAATGGTTATGAACTCCTAACATTAAGAGAATGTGTCAGTATACAAATGTCCACTATTTACATTTGTTTAATGTAATTTGAATATTTTGTTTGTCTGATGTGTACATGTTTGTTGTTGTTTCTGTATTGCAGGTTCCTTTCCACTGGGCTCTCATACGCTGCTCTGCATTTAGAGTTTTTAATTGGAAAATCCACCATTTCCGGAATAGTCAGCTCTACTTGTGGACAAATTTGGTCCAGACTAAATAAAGAAGTGATGCCAGAGCCCAAAATGGAAGATTGGTTGAGGATTTCACATGGATTTCAACAAAACAGTCATTTTCCACACTGTATTGGAGCCCTGGACGGGAAGCACATACATGTGCGTAAGCCGCCGAACTCAGGTACCCAATTCTACAATTATAAGCAATATTTTTCTATAGTTTTGTTGGGCTTGGTCGACAGTAACTACCGCTTCTGTAAGGTTCTGTATACATGTTCCTGAAACTCAGTTTGTTCGTCAGCCATTTTACTTTCTGTCTTGCTGCAGCTATCTTGCCCTCAGTCAATATGGAGTTTCCAGCTTGCATGTTCCCGCCCTGATTCTCTCCTTTTGCTTCTTAAGCAGCCACAGCTGAGCAATCAGTGCTTCAGAATCTAGCCTGCAGTGAACCTGTGACCTGACTCCTGAAGCCTTGGACCTTGTACTCCAGCTATACCTACTGAGGAACTCTGAAGCACTTGTGGACTCTGAACCCTGCTCTTTGAAAGACCCACGTTTGCATGGACTTACGGTAACAGAGAAGAAGATCTTGAACCTGTTGTGGAGAGTGATTGCTGAGCTTAGATTACTCTGGCCTGCTGTGTCTCCTGCTTCTGTGTCTGCAAACTGTGTGACTATTTTTGCCAACTTATATGAAGTAATACAAGACTTTCTATATCAAACCTGTGACTCATGTATTTTCATCGCACCCAAGCACAAGACACTATATGAACTGTACTATACACATTACAAGATTCTGAAGCCAAACGTTAGTGTCTGCTGGGTCTGGAAGGCTGTGTCTGCTGTAACTGTGGATATCGGATGTCCGGTTGTACTTTCTGTGATGACAGTGGTTGTGACTTCTCACAACCATTCCAGGTGAGCAATTCCCTTAAGTTTTTTTTTCTGCAGTGTTACCACAGGTAAACACTATTGTTTTTTTTTTTTCCTTTTCTCTTTTTTGTCTGCTGTAACTGTGGATATCAGATGTCCGGTTTAACTTTCTGTGATGATAGTGGTTGTGACTTCTCACAACCATTCCAGTACTCCTGTCTTAAAAGATCTGGAAAATGGAGGCCCGCATAAAGGAACTTTGCGGAGTGACTGATAATATCCTTGCAGATTTGCAGAATATAAAGACCCGTTTTACAAACCTACAGGACCTCACTAATCACAATATGCAAGTGTTTGGACAGACTCCCCAGGATTTGCGAGCCAGGATTGAGGTTCTAGAGGGGCGAGTCCAGGCTCCTGCCGTAGCCCCGAGTTCTGGGATTCCCAAGTTGCCCCCTTTTCGTTTTGGCGGTGAACGTGAGAAATTCAGGGGATTTATTAATCAATGCAATCTTTTTTTTTCTGCACATGCTTCACAATTTCCCACTGAACGATCTAAGGTGCTTACTATAATTATGTTGCTTACCAACAAGGCTTTGATGTGGGCAAACCCTCTGATTGAGACTGAGGATGATTGTTTGAATCACCTTGATGCTTTTATTTCAGCCATGGGGCAGGTGTTTGATGACCCCAATCGAGGTGCAACAGCTGAAGCAGCCATGTTAGCTTTGCGCCAAGGTAAGCACTCGGTAGCTGAATATGCTTTGGATTTCAGGAGATGGGCCCTTGATACCACCTGGGACAGTTCCGCCAAAAAATCTATTTTTCGGAAAGGGTTATCTCCACTGATTAAGGATGAACTTGCTCGTGCCGACCCTCCCACTGCGTTAGGTGACTTTATTAACTACTGCATCCGTATTGATACTCGTCTGACTGAACGCAGGCAAGAGAGATGGTTCGAAAGCAATCGCACTAACCTTTTCCTACCTTCCTCTCCAGCTAAGGAACCTTTGAGTAGGATTACACGGGAACCTGAACCTGAACCCATGCAGGTAGACTCTTTACAACGACGGGTTAGTGATGCACGCAAGGAACATCGTTTTAAGGAGAATCTATGTTTCTATTGTGGTAAGTCAGGGCACTTCATTATAGACTGCCCCAGCCGTTCTCGTAAGACTACTGCAGCACTCATTCACTGTGAGTGTTGCGAGAGGGGATCTGTCAGGTCCGAGCCTCAAGCTCCAGAGAGATCTGCAGCAACAGATCTTGATTTCTCGGACTTAAACTCCGTTACCTCTGAGGACGTTGACTGTGTAAACGCTGCCATTTTTCAAGTTTCCTCAGCGGTGTCCCAGCTGAGTTGTAAGAAAAACAATTCTCATTGCTTTCTTTCCATCAAACTCTGGGTTGACTCAGCTTGGGTGTCTAGCTCTGCTATGATCGACTCAGGGGCAAGTGGAAATTTTATGGATGTCTCCTTTGCTCTGAAACAGGGGATACGTTCAGTGAAGAAGGCTACTCCAGTACAGATGGAAACTGTGGATGGCTCCCTGCTGACCTCTGGACCAGTGGATCAGGAAACAGAGCCTTTGAGGGTTCTTATGGGTAAAGATCATCAAGAGAAACTGTCCTTTATGCTTATCTCTTCTCCCCACTTTCCCATTATTCTAGGGCTACCATGGCTGCAGGCTCAGAATCCTACCATTAACTGGGAGACCAAGGAATTACACTTTCCAGAGAAACAAATGAGTCCAAAAGTTTCAGCTTGCTCTGTTCCTAAAGGAACCATGTCAGTCCCTGAACTACCAGCTGTATACCAGGACTATGTGGATTTATGTGACAAGAAGAACGCTGACCAGCTTCCTCCTCACCGTCCATATGATTGTCCAATTGAATTATTGCCTGGAGCAGAGATACCTTTTGGTAAGATCTACCCCCTGGCGGGGCCCGAGCTAAAGGCTTTAAAGGATTACATAGACGAAAATCTAGCCAAGGGCTTCATACGCCCCTCTTCATCTCCTGCAGGTGCACCCATCTTCTTTGTAAAGAAGAAAGATGGATCTCTGAGACCCTGCATAGACTATAGGGAACTCAATAAGGTTACTATTAGAAACCGTTATCCATTGCCTTTAATCCCTGAGTTATTGGAGAGAGTGCGACATGCCAAAATTTTCTCTAAACTAGATCTTCGTGGGGCCTATAACTTAGTCCGTATTAGACCTGGGGATGAATGGAAGACTGCATTCAGGTCACGCTATGGACACTTTGAATATCTAGTTATGCCTTTTGGTCTGAGTACCGCCCCAGCCACTTTCCAACACTTGGTGAATGACATCTTCAGGGATCTCCTAGATACATTCGTGGTGATTTATTTGGATGATATTCTAATTTTTTCTAACTCCACAGAGGAACATCATGGACATGTGAGAATGGTCTTGGAACGTCTAAGACAAAATCATCTTTACATCAAACTTGAAAAGTGTGAATTCCATAGGACCGAAATTCAATTTCTGGAGTATGTACTGTCTACACAAGGAATTAGTATGGATGGAAGCAAAACCCAAGCCATCAAGGATTGGCCAAGTCCTAGAAATGTGAAGGAGGTACAGCGCTTCATCGGGTTTGCCAACTTCTATAGACGTTTCATTAGAAATTTCTCTGAGGTAGTGTCACCTATCACCCAACTTACCCGGAAAGAGTCTAGGTTCTCCTGGACTCCCCAAGCCCAGGAAGCATTTTCCCGTCTAAAAGATAAATTTACCACTGCACCTATCCTAGTACATCCCAACCCCGAGCTTGCCTTCATAATAGAGGTGAATGCTTCAGACTGTGCCGTTGGAGCTATACTCTCTCAGAGAACAGGTGAGAAGAATGTCTTGCATCCCTGTGCCTTCTTTTCCCAGCGGTTGTCTTCGGCTGAGAGGAACTACGATGTGGGCAATAGAGAGTTGTTGGCCATTATTTCCGCCTTCAAAGAATGGAGACACCTTCTTCAGGGAGCTGCACAGCAAATAGTCGTCCTGACAGACCATCGTAACCTTGAATTTATCAGGTCGGCTAAGTGCCTGACTCCTCGCCAGGCTCGCTGGAATCTTTTCTTAAACCAATTTAATTTTATCATTTCTTATAGACCAGGATCGCGCAATGGAAAGGCTGATGCACTCTCTAGGATTCATTCAGCAGAGACACGTCCAATTACTCCTCCTAAGACTATTCTTCCTGACTCTAGATTCCTAGGAGTGATTCATAATCAAGACCTACTTAAGGACATCAAGGAAGCATACCATGCGGATTCCTTTTTGGCTCAACCCCCAAGGGACGTAAGTCTTGTCTTTAAGAATGGTGTGTGGATTCAGGGACAACGCCTGTATATTCCTGAAACAGTCAGATTGAGAGTATTGCAACTCATTCACGATTCCAAGATAGCTGGGCATAGAGGAATTCTAAAGACACAGGAATTTCTTTCTCGTTTCTTTTGGTGGCCCACTTGCAGGAAGGATGTTTTAAACTATGTCACTTCATGTGAAGTCTGTGCAAGATGCAAAACACCTCGCTCCTCACCAACTGGTCTGTTACAGCCTCTTCCCACCCCGTCCCGCCCGTGGGGATCCATTTCTATGGACTTCATTGTGGAGTTACCAACCTCTCAAGGGAAGAACACCATTCTAGTGGTGGTTGACCGTCTAACAAAGGCAGCTCATTTTATCCCTTGTGTCGGCTTACCCACTGCAAAACAGACATCAGATTTGATGATTAAAGATGTGTTTCGCTTACATGGAGTACCGGATGAGGTTATTTCGGATCGAGGGGTGCAATTCACTTCTAGGTTTTGGCAAAATTTCTGTGCAGCATTGGACATTAAAGTAAACCTTTCTTCTGCTTTTCATCCCCAGACTAATGGACAGACCGAACGAACCAATCAAACCCTGGAGCAGTATCTCCGCTGCTTTATCTGCCATCTACAGGATGATTGGGTGGATCTACTTCCATTAGCTGAGTTCTCTTATAACAACTCTCAGAGTGCCTCCACTAAGCAGTCTCCTTTTTACTCTAATCTAGGTTATCATCCTAACATTCTACCACGATTTCCCATAGAAACGCCTTTACCAGCAGTGGCCGAAAGAATCACGTCTTTACAGAAGAATATGGATCTTCTAAAGGAGAATCTGGAATCGGCTCAGGAAAGGTACAAGAAAGCAGCAGATAAATTTCGTAAACCTGCACCAGCTTTCAAGGTAGGAGACTTGGTCTGGCTGTCAACCAGAAATCTTAAGTTAAGGATTCCATCATCTAAGTTGGGACATAAGTACATTGGACCCTATAAAATCAGTAAAATTATAAGTGCCGTTGCTTGTCGTCTTCAACTGCCCAGAACTATGAGAATCCACCCTGTCTTTCATGTATCCCTACTTAAGGCTGCGACACCCAATACGTTTCCTGGACGTTCTTCTCCTTGCCCTGACCCAGTGCTAGTCGATGGTCAGGAAGAATTTGTGGTGGAAAGGATTTTAGATTCCAGGTTGTATAGAAATCAGTTACAATATCTGATTAAATGGCAGGGCTACCCAGTGGAGGACAACTCATGGGAACCAGTCAATAACGTTAATGCTCCTCGCTTGCTCCGTCAGTTTCATCAGAGGTACCCACACAAGCCTGGTCTGAGGTCATCCGGAGGTTGTCCCTAAGGGGGGAGTAATGTAAGGTTCTGTATACATGTTCCTGAAACTCAGTTTGTTGGTCAGCCATTTTACTTTCTGTCTTGCTGCAGCTATCTTGCCCTCAGTCAATATGGAGTTTCCAGCTTGCATGTTCCCGCCCTGATTCTCTCCTTTTGCTTCTTAAGCAGCCACAGCTGAGCAATCAGTGCTTCAGAATCTAGCCTGCAGTGAACCTGTGACCTGACTCCTGAAGCCTTGGACCTTGTACTCCAGCTATTCCTACTGAGGAACTCTGAAGCACTTGTGGACTCTGAACCCTGCTCTTTGAAAGACCCACGTTTGCATGGACTTACGGTAACAGAGAAGAAGATCCTGAACCTGTTGTGGAGAGTGATTGCTGAGCTTAGATTACTCTGGCCTGCTGTGTCTCCTGCTTCTGTGTCTGCAAACTGTGTGACTATTTCTGCCAACTTGTATGAAGTAATACAGGACTTTTCTATATCAAACCTGTGTCTCATGTATGTTCATCGCACCCAAGCACAAGACACTATATGAACTGTACTATACACATTACAGCTTCATAATTGTAGACATTGGGGCCTATGGAAGGACTGGAGACTCCAGAGACTTCAATTCTTCCATTATGGGTCGGCGGCTACGCAATAACCAATTGGACTTACCACCACCATGTCAACTTCCACACTCCAATATGGATGCAGTGCCATATGTTGTAGTAGCGGATGAGGCCTTCCAATTAAGTTGTAATGTTATGAGGCCATATCCTCGGCGCAATCTGAACCATCAGAGACGCATCTTTAATTATCGCCTTTCTCGTGCACGACGCCTGGTGGAGTGCACATTTGGTATTCTTACAGCCAAATGGCGTGTCCTACAATCAGCCATTCAGCTAAGTGAATCAAATGTAAATCTTGTAGTGCAAGCATGTGTGGTACTACATAATTTTACAAGAATGCATGAATGCTCATCAGCTGATATGCCTGACCTTCAGTCTGATAATATGACGAGGCCTATGAGACCAGTCATCCATCCTCGTCGTCCCCCTTCTGGTCTGAAAGTGCGTGAATTATTGACAAATTATTTTGTTTCCCCTGGTGGTTCTATTCCTTGGCAAGATGAGGCCATAGGTATGTAGTGTGTTTTATGTGATATCATAACATAAAGTTCCTTTTGATTATTCAATTCATGGTTGACTCTCTTTTTTTGGATAATACTTTCCCATACTTAAGACACTACATAACATATAACATATAACAATAAACACAGACAACCAATGTAACTTCACTAATTTTACTCATTAGTGTTTTCTTTTGAAGCCTTTTAAAGGCTGATATATTTTTTGGTAAACAGGACCAACATGTCCAAACAGAATAAAAAAATATGTATAACATTATTAATGTGAAAATACAAAAATATATAACTTAAAAAATAAAAAACAATTCTTACACCTACAATTGATGGTAGCTTGGTGGTGGTGTTGGTGAGGATGGAGGGGCAGGTTGTATATTTGCCCTTCCACAATCTGCAACCTGTGTTTGAGAAACAGCTGCTGCAGATCCTACATTAGCAGCTGGGTTACTGGCTGCATCATGAATGCCTTGTGGGTAGGGGTACATAGGGAATTGATGCTCATAGTCATATTGATATGACTGAGCACTAGCAGAGCGACCCCCAATATGCCCATGTCTAACATATCCATGTTGTGGCCAGCCAACAACATTGGGTATGTTAGAGTGGGCATATTGTGCATGGCCACTCTGTCCCATGGTTTGGAGCTGGGAAGCTCCATAGAAAGAATGAGTTGCAGTAGGATGAGGAGGAGGAGTTGGGTTTTGTTGGACACAAGGAGGAGGTGGAGGAGGAGGATGATGATGAGGAGGAGGATGAGGATCAGAGGCTGAAGCAGATTGTGCTGGATTTGGTGCTAACAACCTCACTAAATTTTCAGGACCAACCACCCATCTATGAAGATAATCTAGTAGGTGGGTGGGATCATTAGGAGCTGTTCCAGCTTCCAACACAATCTGCAGTCCACTTCTGATCCTCAGTCTGTGCTGTATTTGAGTAGCCCGGAGGTAAGGGGCCAGACTGCGGCAAAATCCCTCCTCACCATCATCTTTAGCTACACTGGACAAATAGTCCAGAACTCCTCGGTCCACCTGCCTCCTTGACACAGAACCCACTCCTTCTCGTCGCCGCCTACCTCGCCTTGTGAGTTGGGAAGGAGGAGGAGATATTTCTTGAGCCCTATTAGGGCTGCTGCTCAGAGGTAGGTCCTCATTTTCATGATGCTGTGATTGGGAATCCTCAGCTCCTGCAGCTGTTGTTGGTGCTGCTTGGGTGGACCCACATGCTGCTGAGGAAGGGCCTGCCTCCTGTGCTCCATCACCAACGGGGTCAATAAGCACTTCTGAGTCAGACCCCGTCTCCCTCTCAGTTAGGTTTGACTCAGTTCTAGGAATGAAAAAAATGATACAAATTAAAATCAATACAAATTGAAATTTTGCCATGAAAGTGCTTCAACACACATGCACTTACGGTCGCAGATCCAACACTGGCTCAAGGAAGTTCAGTCTATCAAAATAGACGTACTTTCTCTTCTTAGATGCTGAAGCCCCACTCCGATCCCTAATCTGCCTCTCCCTCCGGTAGCAGTCCCGACAACTGCGCCATCGCCTTGTCACATCAGTCACTACAAATTTAAGAAGAGCATAACGGTTATTAGGACTGATATCTATTTATTAAGCCAAACAAAAATAAATATGCAACACTGAACATTTAAATACTGGTCATGTGTGATGTGATTTACAATATTAAAAGACATCAACATACAACCAGAAGTATCCATGGCCCTTTTACAAAAGCGCCTCAATCATTTTGCATTTTATGACCAAAACACTACATCTGAGGTGAAGATAAATACAAAATGTTGTAGTCAATAGATGCCGAAGCATCGATGATATTTAAATATACATGGATATTGTTTGCGTACACACACATCAATGTGTACTTCTAAATAGTAAGAGGTCGATAATGCTGCCTTTTAAATAGCATTTAAACACATTAGGCTACATTATTATTTGCTTCAAAAATTTTTAAAAATATTTTGAAAAACCGTTACATGCGGTACTTACTAAGTCGCTCTTGGTCCTCCCTGGATCTCTGGTGATAGTCCGGAAAAATGTGCACACATATTGTTTTCCATGCCGCCTCTTTGCGCGTCCGATTGCTGTAATTGGGATCGCGCTGGTCCCACAATTCAGGCCTCTCCTGCACCAATACAATGAGGAGTTCCACATTGATGTGGGTAGTGTCACGCTGTCTAGCAGATGTATAAATATATAATGTCAGTAATCTATCAAGTGGGACAACATTCTATATAACATATAAATAGGTAACATTAACATGTATATATAGCATAGTATTACCTGACATAATATCCTGTGGGTCAATACTGAATCCTTTTCACGCTGTCTCTGGCTAGAGGTGGACCGGGGTCTATGCTGACCCTAAACTGGGGTCCTGACTAGTCCCTCTACCTGGAGGTACTGTTAATGGTACAGAGGTCCAGGCCACCAGCGTAAACCCTGTCTCCTATAAATCCCTGACCACTGTAATCTAGTCCTTAGAAGGACCCTGATTACCACCATAGGGAATGGACAGGTAAAGGTTAACAAACAGTATAGACAAACGAGACAGACAGGGGATAAAGTAAATACTGTCTTGCATACAACATTAAAACACCGAGGGAACACCAAAGGTCTAGGAGATAAACTATAAGCAAGGTGAGGAGAAACAACAAAAGAGCTCTTAGCTTAAGTCTTCTCAGAACCGATCCTATCTGCAGTCTGTATGAATGCTTTCACCGGCATCTAACCAGCAGACTGGCAGGTATATAAAGGAAGCTAATTAGAACATAATCAAAAGCAGCCGGGCGAGGCTGGACCTAGTCTTAGCAAAGAGCTAGGTAAAATTAACTCCCTCATTACCAAACACAAAGAAACAGCAACTCAGCTGCGAGAAGTCAGAATGTGCAATCGCGACAATCTTCGTGGCGATGCACCCATGACAGTACCCCCCCTTCTACGAGGGGCCTCCGGACCCTCAGGGCCAGGTCTGTCCGGGTAAGTCGTGTGGAAGGTCCGAACCAATCGATCTGCGTTAATCTCAGACGCAGAGACCCATGTCCTCTCCTCAGGACCATATCCCTTCCAATGAACCAAATACTGAAGGGACCGGCGATTCAGACGTGAGTCAATGATCTTCAACACTTGAAATTCTAAGTTACCATTGACCACCACTGGAGGAGGAGGTAGAAGTGACGGTATAACTGGCGCCACGTACCTCTTAAGCAACGATTTGTGGAATACATTATGGATTTTAAACGTAGGAGGGAGGTCCAGACGAAATGCCACAGGATTAATTATAGAACTGACCCTGTATGGACCGATGAACCTGGGACCCAGTTTCCAGGAGGGAACTTTGCGTTTTATATTCTTGGTAGACAACCACACCAGATCGTTCACACCTAGGTCCGGACCAGACACTCTCCTCCTATCAGACCTCCGCTTGAAACAGTTCCCCATAGCACTCAGACCATTCAGCACTCCTCTCCAAACTGAAGCAAGTGACGACGAGAATCGTTCCTCCTCAGGAACCCCAGATGGACGGGTATGTGGGGTCTTAGAGCGAGCACAAACTCCACAGGACGCGACAAAAGTTATTACCTCTTTATTTAAGTTAGGCCACCAAAACCGGCGAGAAAGGAGATCCACAGTTGCTTTACTCCCTGGATGTCCTGCTAAAGCAGAACTATGATGTGCCTCGATAACTTTTTGTCTTAACTGATTAGGAACAAACAGTTTCCCTGGAGGTCCTACAGGGGCGTCCCCCTGAGCCTCCAACACCTCCTCCTCAAGCTCAGAGCACACAGCCGACACCACCACTCCTTCCTGAAGGATAGGAACTGGGTCATCCGTCTTTCCGGCCCCTGGGAAACTACGAGATAAGGCATCAGGAAGCAATTTTATTGAGCAGTCATACGTGCGATGAGGAGGTAACTTTTGACACCCCTCCTCTGAGAACATCTCCCCAAAGTCCTCCAGAAAAGAAGGCAAAGTCCTAGGCACGACCGCACCGATGACCGTGTTCATGCAGTTATTCTTGCAAAATTCACCCCACTGGCTTATCTTTCTGGATTGCCAATCAATCACTGGGTTATGTTTAGCCAACCAGGGAAGTCCCAACACAATAGGAGTAGGAAGACCCTCCAACACATAACAAGACAACTGTTCTTTATGTATTGCCCCTACTCGAAGGTCTATGTTATGAACAGCTTGTACAAAGCTACCTTGACCGAGAGGTCTGGCGTCAATAGAAAGTATAGGGATCGGTTTGGCCAATACACTCAGTTGCATACCTTGCACCTGGGCAAACCGAGCGTCCACCATATTAGCCCCAGACCCACTATCAAGAAGAACAGAAATCCTCTCAACTCTCGCACCAACCACCACCTCCGCAGGCACGAGAAATTGAGACGGACCTGGGACGAAATACCTACTCCCAGGTTGTCGTCCACCACACAACCTGGGATTAACAGTTTTTCGGTGACTTTTTTGCTCAATGAGGCACGGGAGGGACACCCCCCAACAAAATGTCCCTCTCTCCCGCAGAAGAAACACCTTCTTGTCTTGCGGCGCACCGCCGATTCCCTCCTACAAAATGATGTCCCACCCAACTGCATAGGTTCCTCAGAACAGACCAGGGGAACCTCCATATAAGGGACTTTAGTAGTGGGTGGAGTAATAACAGGGGCGGAGTTACCTCGCACCTCCCCCGAAGCCGTCTATCAATACGAATAGCAAGGGCCATAGCAGCCTCCAGTGACGGAGGAGAATCATACTGAGCCAAAACATCTTTTAATTTGTCAGATAACCCTTGACAAAACTGGCTCCTAAGAGCTGGGTCATTCCACTGAGTATCTGTGGCCCATCTACGGAACTCAGAAGAAAATTCCTCCGCCGGACGATCTCCCTGCTGTATCCTACGTAACTTCGTTTCAGCAAGGGAGACCCGATCCGGGTCATCATACACCAGCCCCAGGGCAGCAAAAAATCGATCTACTGACTGGAGGGCCGGGGAGCCCGGAGGAAGAGAGAACGCCCAGGATTGAGGGTCCCCTTGTAAGAGCGAGATGACAATTCCCACCCTCTGCTCCTCACATCCCCGATGACCGAGGCCGTAGCCGAAAGTACAATTTACATGCCTCCCGGAAGGTAAAAAATTTGTCCCGCCCACCAGTGAACCTGTCCGGGAGAGCAACCTTAGGTTCAGATCTGGTTTTCTCCGGGGGGGACAAAACCTTGACTTAATGTCCGTAAACTCCATGGACAATTTCTGCAACTGCAGGGCAAGCTGGGCTACTGGATCCATGGTAGCTGGGGAGAATCTATAGTTTGGCCGGTGAAAATGTCACGCTGTCTAGCAGATGTATAAATATATAATGTCAGTAGTCTATCAAGTGGGACAACATTCTATATAACATATAAATAGGTAACATTAACATGTATATATAGCATAGTATTACCTGACATAATATCCTGTGGGTCAATACTGAATCCTTTTCACGCTGTCTCTGGCTAGAGGTGGACCGGGGTCTATGCTGACCCTAAACTGGGGTCCTGACTAGTCCCTCTACCTGGAGGTACTGTTAATGGTACAGAGGTCCAGGCCACCAGCGTAAACCAGCTACAAGCGATTCTGAAGCATGACAAGGGCGGATGAAGCTGTAGCTGACTTTCTAAAATGGGTACGCAGAGCGTTGTACTTTTCCGATCAGATCTGGCAGCTCCGTGTCGCTTTTCAGAAAACGTTGACCAATGAGGTTAAGCGCATTTGCCAGGCATGGCACGTGTCTGAGCTCGCCTCACCACAGAGCAGCCACCAGGTTACAGCCATTGTCACACACAACCATGCCTGGCTGTGGGTTCAGCAGTGTCAGCCACAGATCTGCCTGCTTTTTCAGAGCTGTCCACAACTCTTCATCATTATGCGTTTTGTCACCTAAGCATATTAGCTTCAGCACAGCTTTTGCTGTTTTGATGAGTCAGTGCTGCAGTGCTTCCATCGTTTGACTGATGTGCTACTTTTGGAGATGGAGGCTGAAGAGGAGGAGGGAGGTGCAGGATCTGTAGACTGTGGGGGCAACCCCGATTTACGTAGGGCCCGCAATACTAGGGGTTGGGAGGACGTGCACCATACCACGGTCGGAGTGGGTCCCAGCTTCCACTATGTTAACCCAGTGAGATGTACCGTTTTAGATCACAAGCATTTGTCCACGTGTTTGTGGTTAGGTTGAGTTTCCAAGTAACAGCATTGTGGAGGGCTCGGGTAATGTTGTGGGACACGTGCCTGTGTAATGCCGGGATGGCACACAGTGAAAAATAGTCCCGCTTGTTCCTGGCCTTGGGGTGATCCTTGACTCTGCCCTCTCTTTCAAGCTGCATATCCAAGCCCTTGCCTCCTCCGGCCCACTACAACTCAAAAACATTTCCTTGATCTGTACATTCCAAGAAACTTCAAAAATATTTGTGCACGCCCTCATGATCTCCCGCCTCGACTAGTGCAACCTTATACTCTCTGGCCTCCCCTCCAGCACTCTTGTACCACTCAAATCTATCCTAAACTCTGCTGCCACAGTAATCCAACTGTCCCTCCGTTATTCCCCAGCCTCTCCTCTCTGCCAGGCCTTCATTGCCTTCCTACAGTTCAAAAGCCTAACTATGATATACAAAGCCTTCCAGAAACTGTCTCCTCCATACATCTGTGACATTGTCTCCCAGTGTCCGAATGGCTCATGACTTATTCAATGCTAACCCAGTGTGCCATCAGCGAGATTTACAATCCCTGCCCACAAGCACTTGTCCACGTGTCCGTGATTAGGTGCACTTTTCCTGTAACAGCATTGTTAAGGGCCCAGGTATTGTTGTGGGACACGTCCTTGCTTGTGTGATGTCATTACGGCAGACCAGGAGAAATAGTGGCGGGTGGGGACCGAGTACCTTGTTATGGTCACCGCCATCAGGTAGCGGAAAGCTTCCGTATTCCACGAGCCTAAAATGCAACATTTCCATCGCAGATGAGAAATGTGTGATTTTAGTACTGTGGCGTTGGCTGCGTATTTCCGCTTGCGTTCCATGGACTGGGGTATGGACAACTGAACGCTGCGTTGGGACAAGGACATGGACGTGATTGTGCTAGTTGAGTTTGTGTGCAACTACAGATGCAAGGCAAGAGGCATCTTTGTATGCTCCATGGACAGGGGATTGACTTGCACGCACAACAGCGGAAGAAGCAGTGGTATCACCCGCAGACACTGTTCATGGAGCCTGGTGTTCAACCAACAAAGTCGGGTGCTTTGCTGCCATGTGCTTGATCATGCTGGTGGTGGTAAGGCTGATAGTTTTACTACCCCTTCTGATGCGGCCATGGCCGGTGTTGCAAATGTCCTTTGTGGGGTTTCGGCAGAGTCTTTGAAAAACAGCAAGACTGGTAGGGGGACATTCATTGTCTCCCTCTCCCACACCACCTCCTGACCTCAACACCTGTCTTTCGGTGTTCCCCAAGGCTCTGTTCTAGGACCCCTACTCTTCTCCATCTACACCTTCAGCCTGGGACAGCTGATGAAATGGCACGGTTTGCAATGTCATCACTACGCTGATGACACGCAGATCTACCTATCTGTACCTGACATCACCTCCTTACTGACCCAAATCACATGTCTTCCCGCTATATCATCCTTCTTTTCTGCTCTCTTTCAAAGAGTGGACATGGACAAATCAGAAAACATCATTGTAACAAATGGAAGCGGAGGCAGAGGTGGTGAAGTTCACATTCGTTTTTATTTTTTAATGTGGAACCTCGAGACCGCGGTCCGGGGGGCTCCGAAGGAGGCGTAACTAGTGAGCCCCGGGTACCCGTAGTAAGGCCCCTCGAACAGGACCAGAATGGAATACTTGGAGGACACAGGTGCTACCTCCAGTTAGACCCCGGACACGTGGCAGCTGTCCCAGAGGGACCAAAAGGGTAACAGGTATTTACAGAGTCCGTGGAAAGTTCTTCACGGAGAAGGGTAAGGTCCTGGTCCAGAACGGATGGTAGAAGGCTGGCTTCAGTGACCTTGTCACGGTCCACGGGTACGGATGGCTGATGGCGGAACGGGATGACACTTGCGCCAGTAATAGTCGAGATTGTCCAAGATAGCCAGATACAGGTTAGCAATGATCTGAGGAGACAAACAGTATCAGCGAAGCACAGAGACTGCAGACGCAGCGCATACAGATCAGGAACAGAACCGGATGTAGCAATGATAGAACACGTTGCTCCGGCACTCCCCTAATAGTGGAGTGACCAGATATAGTACTGAGTGCGCAGCCATTGGTTAATTAGCTATTTCAAAAAATGCACGCTGCCCCTTTAAGAGAGACGGTGGGCGCGGCCTCGCGTCCTAAGCAGTCTATCTGGAGGCCTGCCAGCAGCGTGCCAGGAAGTGGAGGAGGACACAGGACGCCGAGAAACAGATGGGACAGGTGAGTGAGCAGAACGGAGTGCAGAGGCAGCGCTGGGACCGGGTGTAACAGTATCCCCCTCTTTACTCCCCCTCTTTTTCAAGCCTGCGTGAAATCTTTTAAGAAGAAGAGGGGCCTGGATGTTCTCTTTAGGCTCCCAAGACCTCTCCTCAGGACCAAAACCCTTCCAGTCCACCAGGTAATAGATCCTACCTCTTACTCGCTTAGAGGCCAAGATATGTTTTACCTCAAAAACATCATCCTCAGAGACCGGATCAGGAGTGGTACCCGGGTCCTTAAAGAAGGAGCTCAACACTACTGGTTTGAGGAGGGAGACATGAAAGGAGTTAGGTACTCTAAGAGAATTAGGCAATTTCAGTTTATAAGAGACCGGGTTGATTTGTCTCAAGACTTCAAAGGGACCAATGAAACGGGGACCCAATTTGTACGATGGTAACTTCAGACGGATGTACTTGGAGGAGAGCCATACCTTGTCTCCTGGACGAAAGATGGGAGCCTCCAAACGTCTTTTGTCCGCATGTGTTTTCATACGTTGAGAAGCTTTCTCCAAAGCCGACCTGGTCTCTCTCCAAATGTCTGAGAAATTCTTAGACAAGGTATCGACTGCCGGAACATCAGACAATCCCGAGACAGGAAGAGGAATTCCGGGTTGCAGTCCAAACACAATCTGAAAGGGAGACTTTCCAGAAGATTCACTTACTTGGTTGTTGTAGGAGAATTCCCCCAGGGCAGTAATTCTACCCAGTCATTATGATGAGCGTTGACGAAGTGACGCAGGTATCCAGCCAGGATTTGATTGATCCTCTCCACTTGCCCATTAGACTGGGGATGATCAATCAAATCCTGGCTGGATACCTGCGTCTCTTCGTCAACGCTCATCATAATGACTGGGTAGAATTACTGCCCTGGGCGGAATTATCCTACAACAACCAAGTAAGTGAATCTTCTGGAAAGTCTCCCTTTCTGACTCGGATCAGGTTGTAGACCCCTCTGAGGTCCAATTTGGTGAAGATCTTGGCCCCTCGGAGACGATCAAACAGCTCTGAAAAAAGAGGTAATGGATACCTGTTTTTTACCCTGATTTGATTTAGACCCCGATAGTCAATGCAGGGCCGCAAGGATCCATCCTTTTTCTTCACAAAGAAGAATCCAGCTCCTGCCGGTGACGATGACTTTCGGATAAATCCTCTAGCCAGATTCTCTTGGATGTAGTCTGACATGGCCTGAGTCTCTGCCTGTGAAAGGGGATAAACTCTCCCGCGAGGAGGAGATGCTCCAGGAAGAAGCTCTATCTGACAGTCATACGACCTGTGTGGAGGTAGTCTCTCAGCCTCCTTTTTCCCAAAGACGTCAGAGAAGGACCAATAGGCGGAAGGCAACCCTGGCAGGGTATCAGGCTGGACTGGAGGCGAAACAGGTTGAATCCGGGTTAAGCAACGATTCATGCAGGTATCTCCCCAACGCAGAACTTCTCCAGTTTTCCAATTAAGGACTGGTTCATGCATCTGGAGCCAAGGTAAACCTAAAAGTATGGGATGGGATAAACTGGGATATACATAAAATCGCATTCGTTCAGTATGCATTAGACCTACCCGGAGTTCCACAACTCGGTTTGAAACTGGACGGGCTCGGTCAGCGGTTTGCCATCCACGGCGGACACCTGTAACGGATCAGGAAGACGCTGGACTGGTAAGCGGTAATGATCCACAACCACCTGCTGGATGAAGTTCCCTGCAGCTCCAGAATCCAATAGACAATGTTCGGAGAATTTTATTGCTCCATAGGACACGGAGACTGAGATGTGTAAAGAGGGAGAGGACTGTTCTCTACCTAGGTTGGCCCCTCCTACCGGACCTAGGCACTGGAGTTTCCCGACTTTTTAGGACAGAAATGGATCAAATGTTCAGAACTACCGCAGTAGTAACAACTTCCCTCCTTGCGACGTGCCTCCCGGCGGCGGGTGGCCAAACTTACATGGTCCACCTCCATGGCCTCGGAGGCGGAGGGCGAAGTACCTGTTTTGTACAAACTAGAGTCCAGGTGATAGGACCTTTTGTCCCGCTTGATCTCCATGGAGCGCTCCTGAAAACGCAGGTCAATTCGGGTTGCCAAGGATATTAGCTCCTCCAAGAGGGTAGGTCTGTCCCGTCCCACCAGCTCATCCTTGATTCTTCCGGATAGGCCTTCCCAGAAGTTAGCAACCAGGGCCTCATTGTTCCACGATAATTCAGACGAGAGGGTGCGGAATTTAACAGCATACTGAGCTACCGTGAGAGTACCTTGGTGCAGGCGGAGCAGAGCTGAGGCAGTCGAAGTGGTGCGACCAGGTTCATCGAAAGTCCTGCGAAAAGCCTCTAGGAAAGATTGAAGATCGTTAACCAGCGGATCCCCTCTCTCCCATAGCGGGTTTAGCCAGGCGAGGGCCTCTCCTCCCAGGTGTGACATGATGAAGCCCACCTTGGCTCGGTCAGAAACAAACATATGCCCCAAGATTTCGAAGTGTAGAGTGCACTGATTGAGGAAACCCCGACACAGAGTAGGGTCACCCTGGAAACGGGTAGGAGCCGCCAGACGGGGACCTTGACTTGCCATGGGAACTGGTACCTGATTATTGATAGAAGAGTCAGGTGCAGACGAGGACCCCAAGGAATCCATGCGGGTAGACAAGCTGCGTAGATAAGTCGTGATCTTGTCCTGTTGAACTCCCAAACGGGTCACCTCCTGGCACAGATCCGTGGTCGGAGATCTCTGGGATCCAGCGGGTTCCATGGCCGGAGCAATCTGTAACGAATGGAAGCGGAGGCAGAGGTGGTGAAGTTCACATTCGTTTTTATTTTTTAATGTGGAACCTCGAGACCGCGGTCCGGGGGGCTCCGAAGGAGGCGTAACTAGTGAGCCCCGGGTACCCGTAGTAAGGCCCCTCGAACAGGACCAGAATGGAATACTTGGAGGACACAGGTGCTACCTCCAGTTAGACCCCGGACACGTGGCAGCTGTCCCAGAGGGACCAAAAGGGTAACAGGTATTTACAGAGTCCGTGGAAAGTTCTTCACGGAGAAGGGTAGCAATGCACGCTGCCCCTTTAAGAGAGACAGTCTATCTGGAGGCCTGCCAGCAGCGTGCCAGGAAGTGGAGGAGGACACAGGACGCCGAGAAACAGATGGGACAGGTGAGTGAGCAGAACGGAGTGCAGAGGCAGCGCTGGGACCGGGTGTAACAATCATCTTTCAAGCATCTCACGCTGAGTGTTATGAATGTGTTAGAGATGGTTCCTGAGCAGAGGCTCCCTCTGGTGGTTACAGACAGTACTGAACCTTTCAGCGAGGAGTGGCATTCTGGTTTCACTGACTGGTCTGATATAAGGGAGGTTCCCTCCCATGATGGTTGCCGGTGATCAATTGTTCTTGTCTCAATTGTGGTTCCTGGTTCATTTGGAAGTTTGCTGGAGTCTTGCCTGCATCTCCTGCTTTCAGATAAGATATTTTTTGCTTTTCTTTTTGTGCTTGCTTTTTGTATTGTTTTCTGCACTTTTGTGGAGGTCAGCCAGGTCCCCTCCTGGGGCCTGAGCTCCTCACAGTTTATCTGCAGCCACTGTTATTTGCTCATTTGCTTTTTCCTGTTTTTTCAGCGGCTGCGGCTTGGTTTTTGTTCACACTGTGTCATGTGTGCATCGCCACGAAGATCGTCGCGGTTGCACATTCTGACTTCTCACAGCTGAGTTGCTGTTTCTTTGTGTTTGGCAGTTAGGGAGTTAATTCTGTCTGTGCTCAGTTCTGGGACTGGGTGCAGTTTCTTCCGGCTGCAATTAATTATTTGTTGATTGGTTTCCTTTAAATCTCTGGTTGTCTGTGTTGGGAGTTGCCAGTGAAATTCTTCATGCAGACCACAGATAGGATTGTATATGTATAGACTTAAGTTAAAGAGCTCCTTAGTTGTTTTAAGCTCACCTTGCTTAGAGTTTAATATCCCAGATCATTTATGTTCCTTCTGTGTTTGAGTGTGTATGCAAGTCTGTGTTTTCTCCAGTCTGTCTTATATGTCTAATCTGTGTTTTAGCAGAGATCAGCCCATATCCCTTTGGTGGTAATCAGAATCCTTCTTAGGACTGATTACAGGGTTCAGGGACTGATAGGAGACAGGGTTAGGCTGGAGACTTGGACCTCTGAACCATTATCAGTACCTCCAAGGTGAGGGATTAGTTAGGACCCCAGTTTAGGGTCAGGTTAGACCCCCGGTCCTCCTCTTTCCAGTGACAGTGTATCAAGTCCTCAAGATTAACCCTGAGTTCAACGGATATCGTGTCAGGTAAATCTATTCTATATTTACATGCTGATGTTGCTAATCTATATGTTGTATAGAGTGTTGTTCTTTTAAGAATAGTTTACTGACATCGTACACATATCATAAGACCGCGTGACACACTGAGATCTGATTTAGCGGGTGGCGAGATCGTGTGATCTAAGTATTTTTGTAATCAGAATTGTTGTATTTTTGTAGGATTTTCTGGGTTGCAGAAAGTGATCTCTCCTGTCCTATCCTATTTAGTCAGCTTGTGGCCCCAGCGTTTGCTCATTCTATTTTCTGTCTGTGTTTGTGCTTTCTTCTTGTCTAACCGCCATTATATTTCATCTTTCTGCCTTTAGGTGTAGTTATCTCTCAGGCTGTGACGAGGCGTCTAGGATCAACGTAGGAACGCTCCACGACTACCTCTAGTTGTGTCGTTAGTTTAGGAATCTGCAACCCATCAGTTACTAACATCTCAGGTGTTCGGCTGCCCTGCTGTTGTTCCTGTCCTCCTCAGCTACCTAAACATAACAGCTGAGTAGACATGAGAGCTATGAGTCGCCCTCCAGAGCAATGGAACTTGGATCTGAGCCTATAGACCTCTATGGGGGATGTCACGGCAGCACAGCTCAGTCTGTGGCTCTGGCGCTCACCCGTTAAGGTGGGATATTTACAGGGGAGTTGAATGTTGGCATGGGGATTCGTGACGCCACCTGTGGTACCTGGTCAGGGTGACCAGCACTGCTGTACAGATCCACTGAAGGGTTGGTGTTGTGCAGCTTTAGGTTTTAAGCCTCCCACAGGTGAGGCTGAGTCCTTCAGGGCAGGTAGATGTGTAGGGATGCAGGACATATGGGATCCCTGCATATGGGTAATAAGGTAGACACACAGACAAGTCACTTTGGTACCTTTACTGAAGATGTTGCAGGCACATCGCGGAGCACTGTAGGGTGAAGGGTGCACATCCAGAGTCTCCCACTGAGTAGGTGTGTGGCCTCCTGTTCCTTGCCTTTAAGTAATGAAGTCCTGGCCTGCATGTAGCTGGGCCTAACTTAGTCTCCGTCCTGCACCTGGCTGACCTTGTGGTTGGACCTTTTCTTGAAGTACACAGTCCTGCTGGCAGTATACTGCCTGACTCCGTCCTCCTGGCCCAGTTACGTATCAGCTCTGTGGTGCTCCTGGGACCTGTAGTCCTCCAGGAACTCCGGTGTTCTCCTAATGGGTCGTGGAGATCCCTATAGGCTCGGACCCCGGTGTCCAGTCAATACTTGTTGAGATGAGCCGTTAAGGCTCCTCTGCCTCCTTGTACTTCTCTTTCCACTCACCTTTGGCCTACTCAGGACCTCACACAATTACACACGCTGGCAGTTGGTGGGCTGCCTCTTCGCCGCTCTCTGAGTGTCGGCACACTCTTGGCTCTCAACTTGAGCTCTGGAGTCCCTCGCTGTAAACTCCACTCATCTGCTCTGTCTGCGGACTACTCACTTGTCTCAGCTCTGACTAGACTGGAATGGATTCAGCTCCACATTACTGGCCTCCACTTTGCTGAACTGAACTGCTCTGCAGTCTCTCTAATCTCAGCTCTGCAGACTGACCTAACTGCAGTCCCTCAAATCTGAGCTGACTGAACTGCAGTCTTTCAAATCTGAACTCTCTTTCCTGTCTTTACCCTCCTTTTACATGACTATCGGAGCTCCCTCTGGTGGACTTAGGGATGGGTGAAGGTGTGTACATGTTGTGGTACACCAAAGGGGGTCTTGATGGATGGGAGATATATTTCTCCTAGCAGACTGGAGTTTGGTCAGGATTTTCCCTGATCTCAAGGACCTGTGATGAGGTCATAGTCACGTGATCAGGTCAGCTGATGTGTACCTCACCTGAGGGTGTGGACTAGGCCTATAAAACAAGGAGCTGTTGTAGTTGGTAGGTGTGGAAGGAAGGAGTTTGGCTGGAGTCAGCCTGGAAGCTTGTTTTTGTTACAGTGTGTCAGTGTGCACCAGGAGGCAAGTACCAGACCACCCGGAATGGCACCTGGCGGTCTCTGCTGTCCTGCAGCCGCTTAGTTAAGCCCGTCCCAAGCAAGGGTGAGTCTGGGACCAGTGGTTCTCCAAATTGGAGTGATTTATGTTCTGCTTTGATTTTGTTATCTGGACTTTTTGTTGAACCCGTTATTAAAACCACTGAACTTTGAACTAAATGCCTGTGTGTATGCCTCATTACTGCGGCCCGGCCCCTGCCTACCAGAGCGGATCCCTACAATGTACAGTCATGGCCAAAAGTTTTGAGAATGACACAAATATTATATTTTCACATGATCTGCTGCCTTTTGGTTTTTATGTGTGTTTGACAGATGTTTTTATCACAGACAGAAATATAATAATTGCAAACATATGAGTAACAAAAGCTTATATTGACAGTTAGAATGAGTTAATGCAGCAAGTCAATATTTGCAGTGTTGACCCTTCTTCTTCAGGACCTCTGCAATTCTCCCTAGCATGCTCTCAATCAACTTCTGGACCAAATCCTGACTGATAGCAGTCCATTCTTGCACAATCAATGCTTTCATTTTGTCAGAATTTTTAGGTTTTTGTTTGTCCACCCGTCTCTTGATGATTGACCACAAGTTCTCAATGGGATTAAGATCTGGGGAGTTTCCAGGCCATGGACCCAAAATATCTATGTTTTGTTCCCTGAGCCATTTAGTTATCACCTTTGCTTTATGGCAAGGTGCTCCATCATGCTGGAAAAGGCATTGTTGATTGCCAAACTGCTCTTGGAGGGTTGGGAGAAGTTGCTCTTGGAGGACATTTTGGTACCATTCTTTATTCATGGCTGTGTTTTTAGGCAAGACTGTGAGAGAGCCAATTCCCTTGGCTGAGAAGCAACCCCACACATGAATGGTTTCAGGATGCTTAACAGTTGGCATGAGACAAGACTGGTGGTAGCGCTCACCTTGTCTTCTCCGAATGAGGCGTTTTCCTGATGTCCCAAACAATCGAAAAGGGGATTCATCAGAGAAAATAACTTTACCCCAGTCCTCAGCAGTCCACTGCCTGTACCTTTTACAGAATATCAGTCTGTCCATGATGTTTTTTCTGGAGAGAAGTGGCTTCTTTGCTGCCCTCCTTGAGACCAGGCCTTGCTCCAAGAGTCTCCGCCTCACAGTGCGTGCAGATGCACTCACACCTGCCTGCTGCCATTCCTGAGCAATCTCTGCACTGCTGGTAGCCCGATCCCGCAGCTGAAACACTTTTAAGAGACGGTCCTGGCGCTTGCTGGTCTTTCTTGAGCGCCCTGAAGCCTTTTTGGCAACAATGGAACCTCTCTCCTTGAAGTTCTTGATGATGCGATAGATTGTTGACTGAGGTGCAATCTTTCTAGCTGCGATACTCTTCCCTGTTAGGCCATTTTTGTGCATTGCAATGATGACTGCACGTGTTTCTTTAGAGATAACCATGGTTAACAGAAGAGAAACAATGATGCCAAGCACCAGCCTCCTTTTAAAGTGTCCAGTGGTGTCATTCTTACTTAATCATGACAGATTGATCTCCAGCCATGTCCTCATCAACACCCACACCTGTGTTAATGGAGCAATCACTGAAAAGAGGTTAGCTGGTCCTTTTAAGGCAGGGCTGCAATGATGTTGAAATGTGTTTTGGGGGATAAAGTTCATTTTCTAGCCAAATATTGACTTTGCAAGTAATTGCTGTTAAGCTGATCACTCTTTATAACATTCTGGAGTATATGCAAATTGCCATTAGAAAAAGTGAAGCAGTAGACTTTGTAAAAATTAATATTTGTGTCATTCTCAAAACTTTTGGCCATGACTGTATATTGAGACCTCTAGTGGTGAATTCCGTCTGCGCACCCTTCTGGGAGATATGAATCCAGACGCAGCTGGGCTCCACATTACCCCTAGTAAAACTCAGCACTCCCGGGCTGAAAGACATTTTTCAAAACACTGCACTGATGGATTTTGATTTTGCTAAACATTGTGGGTTTCCCTTGATACCCCTACGGAAGTCTATTCCCCTACTGGGGATTGATTCTACCCCTTTGGCTGAGAATAAACCCCAGTTCTCTACTCAGGTGATAATGAGGGTTGAACCTGATCATCAGGAGAGTTGCAAATTTTTGGTGCTGTATAATCTGCATGACATTATTGTACTGGGTTTCCCTTGGTTACAGTCTCATAATCCTGTTTTGGATTGGAAATCTGTGTCTGTAACCAGTTGGGGCTGCCAATGTGTTAATGCCAACACTCCTGTTTTTTCTGCCTCTCCCCAGGCTCAGGATGTTCCTGACTTTTTGACTGATTTTTCTGATGTGTTTAGCGAAAGTAAATCTGCATCCTTGCCCCCCCATAGGAGCTATGACTGCGCTATTGAATTAGTGCCTGGTAGTAAATTCCCTAAAGGTCGCCTTTTTAACTTGTCTGTACCTGAACATGACGCTATGCGGTCTTATATCAAGGAGTCATTGGAGAAGGGTCACATCAGACCATCCTCTTCACCCTTGGGTGCCGGTTTTTTCTTTGTGGCCAAAAAGGATGGTTCATTAAGGCCGTGTATTGATTATCGTCTCTTGAACAATATCACTGTGAAATATCAATATCCGTTACCCTTGATTTCTGACCTGTTTTCCAGGGTGAATGTAACGGGTCTGGGAGGCGGAACCTCTGAGCTACTATACAAAGGGGCGGACCTTGTAAGAGAGCGGGTGGCGACCAGGGTGGACGGGCAGGTAGTCACAGCAGATAAGCGAGGTAGTCTCTGGATGAACGGGCAGGAAGTCGCGGCAAGTGACCGAGGCAGTCTCTGGAAGAGTGGGCAGGAGGTCACGGCAAGTGACCAGGGCAGTCTCTGGATGAGTGGGCAGGAGGTCACGGCAAGTGACCGGGGCAGTCTCTGGATGAGTGGGTAGGAGGTCACGGCAAGTGACCGGGGCAGTCTCTGGATGAGTGGGTAGGAGGTCACGGCAAGTGACCGGGGCAGTCTCTGTATGAGTGGGTAGGAGGTCACGGCAAGTGACCGGGGTAGTCTCTGGAGGAGTGTAGATACGACCTGTGATGGCTGAGCCTCCAGGTAGGCTAGCTGGCAGGTAACGGATGAGCGCTCCCAGGTGAGTGGGCAGACAGATAACAGATGAGCGCTCCCAGGTGAGCGGGCAGGCAGGTAACAGATGAGCGCTCCCAGGTGAGCGTGCAGGCAGGTAACAGATGAGCACTCCCAGGTGAGCGTGCAGGCAGGTAACAGATGAGCGCTCCCAGGTGAGCATGCAGGCAGGTAACAGATAGTGACAGACAGGTCTCTGGCAAGGACCCTGAGGACTGAAGCAGAGTAGTGAACTGTGCAACAACATTGCTCGGGCACCTCCATTTTGGAGGAGGGGCCTTATATAATGTGAAGTCCTCCGGCCATTGGCCAGGGACTTCTTAGGACGACGCGCGCGGCCCCTTTAAGAGGGGGGCAGCGCCCGCGCGCGCCCTAAGCACAGAGGCAGGAAAGGAGCGTGCACCGCCAGCAGAGCGGCAGGAGGACGCCGGACCTGGAGCAGAGGGGTGAGGGGAACAGCATCCCTGCCTGGCAGAGGGCAGGGACGCCGACGCTACAGTACCCCCCCCTTTAGGCCCCCCTTTTTTAGGCTAGAAAGAAATTTAGCTAGGATGAGAGGGGCATGGATGTTCTCCCGAGGCTCCCATGTTCTCTCCTCAGGACCAAACCCCTTCCAATCCACCAAAAAATAGGTCTTCCTTCTTACCCTTTTGGTGACCAAAATGTTCTCTACCTCAAATTCGTTTTCAGCTGAAACCAGAGCAGGAGGCGTACCTGTAGACTTGGAAAAAGAGTTGAGTACCACCGGTTTGAGTAGAGATACATGGAAGGAGTTAGGGATCCGCAAGTTGGCCGGCAGTTTCAATTTATAGGCCACTGGGTTGATTTGACTGATGACCTCCAAAGGACCATGAATCGAGGCCCTAACTTATAGGAAGGAATCTTGAGCCGGACATACTTGGACGAGAGCCAGACCTTATCCCCAGGACGGAATTGAGGAGGATCCAGACGTTTTCTGTCAGGTAATAAGTTTTTGGCAACTATGAGAGACAATTACCTTTCACAACTAGTTCAGGACCCAACAAGAGGGGGGGCACTGCTAGACCTAATATTATCCAACAGGCCAGACCGCATATCAAATATAAGGGTTGGGGGTCACTTGGGTAATAGTGATCACAAAATAATAAGCTTTCATGTATCCTTTAATAAGATGTGTAGTCGAGGGGTTACAAGGACACTAAACTTCAGGAAGGCAAATTTCCAACGGATGAGAGATGATCTTGGTGCAATAAACTGGGACGATATCCTGAGACATAAAAATACACAAAGAAAATGGGAGACGTTTATTAGTATCCTGAATAGGACCTGTGCACAGTATATACCCTATGGGAATAAACATGCTAGAATTAGGAGGAAACCACTATGGCTAAATAGAGCTGTAAGGGGCGCAATAAGGGACAAAAAGAAAGCGTTTAGGGAATTAAAGCAAGTAGGTAGTGAAGAGGCATTAAATAAATACAGAAGACTGAATAAATTCTGTAAAAAGCAAATCAAGACAGCAAAGATTGAGGCAGAGAGACTCATTGCCAGAGAAAGTAAAAATAATCCCAACATATTCTTTAACTACATAAATAGCAAGAAACTAAAAAATGATAGTGTTGATCCCCTTAAAAATAGTCTGGGTGAAATGGTGGATGAGGATGAGGAAAAAGCCAATATGCTAAATGACTTTTTTTCAACTGTATTTACACAAGAAAATCCCATGACAGATAACATGATCAGAGATAAAAAAATTTCTCCATTAAATGTCACATGCTTAACCCAGCAGGAAGTACGGCGGCGTCTAAAAATCACTAAAGTGGAGAAATCCCCGGGCCCGGATGGGATACACCCCCGAGTACTGCAGGAATTAAGTACAGTTATAGATAGACCATTATTTTTAATCTTTAAAGATTCCATAATAACTGGGTCTGTACCACAGGACTGGCGTATAGCAAATGTGGTGCCAATATTCAAAAAGGGGGCAAAAACTGAACCTGGAAATTATAGGCCAGTGAGCTTAACATCTACTGTGGGTAAAATCCTGGAGGGTTTTTTAAAGGGATACTATATTGGAGTATCTGAAGCTGAATAACCTCATGACACAGTATCAGCATGGGTTTACGAGGGACCGTTCTTGTCAGACTAATCTGATAAGCTTTTATGAAGGGGTAAGTTCAGGACTGGACCAAGGGGAATGCAGTGGACGTGGTGTTCATGGACTTCTCAAAAGCTTTTGATACAGTGCCACACAAAAGGTTGATACATAAAATGAGAACAATGGGGATAGGGGAAAATATGTGTAAGTGGGTTAAGAACTGGCTCATGGATAGAAAACAAAGGGTGGTTATTAATGGAGCACACTCGGACTGGGTCACGGTTAGCAGTGGGGTACCACAGGGGTCAGTATTGGGGCCGCTTCTCTTTAACATATTTATTAATGACCTTGTAGGGGGCATACAGAGTAGTATTTCAATATTTGCAGATGACACTAAACTCTGCAGGGTAATGAATACAGAGGAGGATAATTTTATATTACAGGAGGATTTATGTAAACTAGAAGCTTGGGCTGATAAATGGCAAATGAGCTTTAATGGGGATAAATATAAGGTCATGCACTTGGGTAGAACAAATAAGATGTATAATTATGTGCTTAATTGTAAAACACTGGGCAAAACTGTCACTGAAAAAGACTTGGGTGTATGGGTGGACGACAAACTCACATTTAGTGGCCAATGTCAGGCAGCTGCTGCCAAGGCAAATAAAATAATGGGATGCATTAGACGAGGCATAGATGCTCATGAGGAGAACATAATTTTACCTCTATACAAGTCACTGGTGCGACCACACTTAGAATACTGTGTGCAGTTCTGGTCTCCGGTGTATAAGAAAGACATAGCTGAACTGGAGCGGGTGCAGAGAAGAGCGACCAAGGTTATTAGAGAACTGGGGGGTCTGCAATACCAGGACAGGTTATTACACTTGGGGTTATTTAGTTTGGAAAAACGAAGGCTTAGGGGTGATCTTATTACAATGTACAAATATATGAGGGGACAGTACAAAGACCTTTCTAATGATCTTTTTACTCTTAGACCTGTGACGGGGACGAGGGGGCATCCTCTACGTCTGGAGGAAAGAAGGTTTAGCCATAATCACAGATGCAGATTCTTTACTGTAAGAGCAGTGAGACTATGGAACTCTCTGCCGTCTAATGTTGTAATGAGTGATTCCTTACTAAAATTTAAGAGGGGACTGGATGCCTTTCTTGAAAAGTATAATATTACAGGCTATATTCACTAGTTTCCTAGATACAGCGTTGATCCAGGGAGCTAGTCTGATTGCCGTATGTGGAGTCGGGAAGGAATTTTTTTCCCCAATGTGAAGCTTACTGTTTGCCACTTGGGTTTTTTTGCCTTCCTCTGGATCAACATGTTAGGGCAGGTTAGGATAGGATATGGGTTGAACTAGATGGACTTAAAGTCTTCCTTCAACCTTAATAACTATGTTACTATGTTACTATGTTACCTCTCGTGGCAGCCTGTTCCACTCCTTGATCACCCTGTCAAAAAGTTTTTTCTAATATCTAATCTGTGTCTCCTCCCATTCAGTTTCATCCCATTGCTTCTAGTCTTTCCTTGTGCAAATGAGAATAAAGATGATCCTTCTACAATGTGACAGCCCTTGAGATATTTGTAGATAGCTATTAAGTCTCCTCTCAGTCTTCTTTTTTGCAAGCTAAACATTCCCAAATCCTGCAACCGTTCCTCATAGGACATGGTTTGCAGACCGATCACCATTCTGGTGGCTCTTCTTTGAACTTGCTCCAGTTTGTTGATGTCTTTTTTAAAATGTGGTGCCCAAAACTGGACACAGTATTCCAGATGAGGTCTGACCAAAGAGGAGTAGAGGGGAATAATGACCTCACGTGATCTAGACTGTATGCTTCTGTTGATACATCCTAGAATTGTATTTGCCTTTTTTGCTGCTGCATCACACTGTTGACTCATGTTCAGTCTGTGTTCAATTAGTATACCCAAGTCTTTTTCACATGTGCTGTTACTTAGCCCTATTCCTCCCATTTTGTATATGCTTTTTTCATTTTTATTGCCCAGATGTAGTACTTTGCATTTTTCCCTGTTAAAAACCATTCTGTTAGTTGCTGCCCACTGCTCCAGTTTATTGATATCTTTTTGAATCCTCTCTCTCTCTTCTCTAGTATTAGCTACCCCACCTAGCTTTGTGTCATCAGCAAATTTGATCAGTTTACCCTCAATTCCTTCATCTAAATCATTGATAAAGATGTTGAACAATACAGGGCCCAAAACAGAGCCTTGTGGTACCCCACTTGAGACAGTCTTCCAACTGGATGTGCAGCCATTTACGACCACTCTTTGAGTCCGATCACTAAGCCAGTTATGAATCCACCTAACAGTTGCCTTGTCCATTCCATACTTAGTCATTTTTTCAATAAGGATTGTGTGAGATACTTTGTTAAATGCTTTGCTGAAGTCAAGATATACCATATCTACAGCATTTCCCTGATCCACCCAGTCAGTGATTCTGTCATAGAAGGAAATTAAGTTAGTCTGACATGACTTATTAGTTACAAACCCATGCTGACTCTGTTTAATCACTTCATTCTTATGCAGGTACTTACATACATGTTCTTTAATAATTTGTTCAAAGATCTTTCCTGGTATAGAAGTCAGACTCACCGGCCTGTAGTTCCCTGGGTCCACCTTCTTCCCCTTTTTGAAGATAGGAACAACATTTGCTCTTCTCCAGTCTTCTGGGACTTCTCCTGTTCTCCAAGAATTTTCAAAGATTATGGACAGTGGTTCAAGAATTTCTTCTGCTATCTCCTTCAGTATTCTGGGGTGTAATTCATCTGGACCTGGAGACTTGAATTCATTTATGTTAGCTAAGTGTTTCCTCACTGTCTTTCTGTTTATAGATATCCTGGATTCTTCTATTCCTTTAATGGGACAGTGAAGATCAGTTGATGTTACATTTCCTTTCTGAGAGAAAACAGATGCAAAATAGAAATTTAAAAGTTCAGCCTTCTCAACATCCTGACTTACCATTTCATCATTTTCATCCTGTAAAAATCCTATAGCATCTTTGACTTTTCTTTTACTTTTGACGTATCCCCAAAATCCTTTTTTGTTGCTTTTGACGTCACTTGCAAGCCTTAATTCATTGTCAGCTTTAGATAATCTGATTTGTGCCCTGCAGGTTCTGCAGACGGCATTATATTCTTCTTTAGATATGCCTCCCTCTTTCCATTTGATAAACATTTCTTTCTTCCTTTTTAGCATGTGTTTAAGTTCTATGTTCATCCATCCTGGTTTCCTTAAGTGCTTCCCATTCTTCCCTCTTTTCTGAATTGTTAACGATTGTGCTTTGAGAATCTCATTTTTCAAGATTTTCCATCCTTCCTGGACATTTTTGTCCTTAAGGATATCCAGCCATTGGATCCCTCCAATTCTCTTTCTGAGTTCCTTAAAATCTGCCTTTCTGAAATCTAACCTTGTCGTCTGAGTCTTCACAGGTCTTCCTCCTCTTGTTATCCAAAATTCTAAAATAGCATGGTCACTACCTCCTAGGGTCCCAGCCACTCTTACCTCCTCAACCATTTCCTCCCTGTTTATAAGGATTAGATCCAAGGTAGCAGATCCCCTTGTTTTCTCCCCTACCTTTTGAAAGATAAAGTTGTCAGCAAGAGAGGATAAGAATTTCCTTGACCTGTTAGTTTTGCCTGAGAGAGATTCCCAACAAATGTCTGGATAGTTGAAATCTCCCATGACCACTATGTCATATTTTTTGGACAACTTGGCCATTTGATGCATAAAGAGTTCATCCATATCTTCAGCTTGCATAGGTGGCCTGTAGTAAATGCCTACAATGGTGTCCTTTCCATTGTTCTGTCCTTGTATTCTTACCCAAACAGTTTCCACAGAACTACCAGTCTCTGAAGCATCAATCTCTGTGCAGATATATGCTTTTCTAACATACAATGCGACACCTCCTCCTCGTTTATCAAGTCTGTTTCTTGCAAATAAGTTGTATCCTTCTAGCCTTGTATTCCAATCATGTGTATCGTCCCACCAAGTTTCAGTGATTCCAATGACATCATACTTCTTCTCCTGCGTTAGTAGTTCCAATTCTCCTTGTTTGTTGCCCATGCTTTGTGCATTTGTATAAAAGCATTTTAGTTTGTGATTGGTTTCTCTTCCTCCAATATTTTTATTATTTAGATTGTTTTGTCTTCTCGACTAACTGCTGTGGCTTCACCATCCTTATATATACACTATGTAGGGCTCCCTCTGGTGGCTCTCTGGATTGGTGAAGCTGTGAATGAATATCAGGTCACTTGTGGGTTTACCTTTGGTGCATCCTCCTGGGAAAGGTGACTCCAAGCACAGCTGGGCCACACATCCCCCCCTAGTTAACATCAGCACTCCCGGGCTGAAAGAAATAATTTTTAAATTAACAACAACATTAACTCTTCCCTTTCGGGAGGTGAAGACTCTTTAACGTTACAATATAAATACACTCTTAATACAAATAGAAAAAGTAGAAAATGCAGTGCAAAGTGCTTGTCAAGTAGACAGTATACTTGTGAACATTCAAATACATCAGGCACCTGTCCAGGTGCAGCAATACTTCATCAACTATATACAGTACAGTGACCCTGTTCGGGTTTCTAATGTGGCATCGCCATATCTTCAACAGTAGCTACTGGTACTAACTGGTCCTCATCAGAGAACTCATGGAGTACCTGGGAGTTACGACTTAATGGCTGCGCAAGCACATGACCATTCCTGTCAATGGGCACAGTGCCTAGCACCAGGGTCATTGACTCCACCGCTGGTGTCCATGTGGCTAGTGGGGGTGTCAGGGGTTCCACCAGGGTCCGATGTCGCCTGGTGACTTTTGCTACCAGATCATGTCCAGCCCCTTGCCGCCGCAGCCCCTGCACAGTACCTTGGTCATGCTGCTCCTGGCGACGCTGCTGGGACAGGCGGCGCTCGGCACATACAGGTGTGGGAGCGGCTCAGATCCTGGTTGGGGAGCCGGCTCGTCCCGGTTCTCCAGGCCGAAGGGCCTGTCTCCCTCCGGCGATGCTGGCGGCAGGCACAGATCTTGTGCAGGCGGCGTTGGAAGACGTTCCTCCACGGGCTTCTCCGCTGTGGAGTCAGCTTCGGTGTCGGGATCCTCCTCTGATTCTTCTGTGGGGACAGGTAAGGCAGCGGCGGCGTCTGCAACGGGACTTGCTCCTTGGACGGCTTCTGATGCCGGGATCACAGGTGGGCGGAGCGATCGGCTCTGCTGCAGCCGCAGCTTCTGGGCCCTCCAGCTCTGTTCCATCCGCTCCACTTCTGCCCGGAGCTGGGCCAGGTCCTCCAGCGCTGCATCCGCTTCATCGCTGGGGAGGGTGAGCTCCTTCATTCCCTCCCCCGACAGCTCACCACCAGCAGCCATCTTTATCCGGTCACCCGTCCCTTCTCCATCCGGGGGGTCCCGTTCTTTGGTACAGGGACGGGGTTTTCTTTTCCTCCTGTTCACTCCATTTGGGACAAGGAGGCGGATTCCCCTTGCTGATGGGCATGTCCGGTTAGTGCAGTCACACTTAAGGTAGGCGGGCATAATTTTCGTGCCACAGGGGGGCACGCCCACGAATGCACGCCCCTCTTCTTCACCAGCACCTCAGGGAGCGAACATGGCGGTAAAATGGTGGCAAAATGGCGGCAAAGTCACAAAAATAACAATACAGTCTTTTTGCACAAAACAGTCCAATTCAGGCACACAGGACTCGCTTATAGCGAGCTTCGGATCCTGTTCGTGACGCCAGGTTAGATGAGTCGCCCGCCAGGGCCTGTGGGGTACTCGACACCGAGCCTGTTCACTTCTATGGGGGATGTCACAGGTAGCACAGCTCGGTCCGTGGCCCTGGGCGCTCACTAAAAAGGGGGATATTTACAGGGGATTAAAATGTTTGTAGAAATTCGTGACGCCACCTGTGGTACCTGGTCAGTGTGACCAGCGCTGCTGTGTAAATCCGCTGAGGGGTTGTTTCTGGGCAGCAAGGTGTTAAGTCTTCCACAGGCAAGACTGGGTCCCTCAGGGTAGATGGCGGTGTAGGGGTGCAGGACGGAGAAGGGGTATTCAGCCGCAGGAGCAATAATGCAGACACACACACGAAAGTCTCTTTCTGTACCTTTACTGGTGGAATGGCAGGCACGTCCCGGGGTGCTGGCAGGGTGGAGGATGCACGTCCAGTATTCCCACTGGGTAGGTGTAGGGCCTCCTTACTCTCGTAGTGTGAGTTTCTGACCTGTATGAAGCGAAGTCTAACTCTGTCTTCACGTATACGCCCGGCTGACTTTGTGGTGGAGCCTTTTCTTGGATAGAACAGTGTCTCTGTATGCAGCGTCCTGCTAGACCCCCGTCTTCCTGACCCCGGTTACGTATCAGCACTCCTGGGCCCCTGTGACCTGTAGTACAGCAGGGTCTCCGGTATCTCCTACTAGTCATGTAGATGCTAGCAAGCGCGGACCCGGTGTCCGGTATTCAGAGTAGAGGTAAGCTATCAATGCTGTTTCAACCTCCGTTACTCTCTTCTTCTCTTCCACTCGCCTTTCGTCCTACTCCGACCCTTAACATAAGCACACTAGCAGTAGATAGCTGATTCTTCTCTCTCTTCACCGCTCTCAAAGCGTCGGCACGCTTGCTCACTGAAACTACACTCAGTTGACTCAGTTCTGACCAGGCTGAAGTGGCTATCTTCCTCCACTTGTACTAGCCTCCACACATTGAACTAAGCTCAAAGCTGCAGTCTTCAGGTTCTTTCTGTAACTGTTGTTCTCTTTCCTTCCTTCTTTCTAATGCTCTTTCTGAAGCAGCTATCAGGACCTTCCGTCTACTGATCTGTGCACACTTCTAGGAGCTGACTCTCCAACACTCCAAGAGAACTAACAGCTTCTCAACTTTCTGAGGTAATCTGATCTGTCTGCTGTCTATATAGTTATATATGGTTTGTTTCCATACGATATTAGCACACTGGATTAGCATGGGAGTTTTTTTTTTTTTTTTTTTCTTCCATGATACTAGTGTCAGGGCTTTCTTTTGCAATTAACCCCTTTTTGGGCTGTGGTATATTTATTTGTACCAGGCCATTTAGGCATTTTTGCAATTTATGTACAAAACAGCAAATGTGTATTAAAAATATTAGCCTTCTTCAAATTTTCAACTTTATACATTAACAATTGGTCACCATTGGCAACTTATTGCCCACTTTACTTTGATGAGAGCTGGTGTTTAACTCTCCCCCTTTTCTCTATTTGGAGGTCCATTGTCCTGTTTTTTATATATTCTTATTTTTAATTATTAATAAATAAATATTCAAGTTTTAATTAATTCTGTTTGTCTTCACTTTATATCTCTTATGGGTTTTTCCATAATTGATTTGGTGTAATATGTGAATTTTGAAGTGATTATGGCCGCTGTTATAGTAAGGACTTTGAGAATACTATAGGCGTAGACTGATCTGAACTCACTCAGCTCTAGACTCAGCTCTCAACTAACTGCTGTGGCTTCACCATACTTATATATACACTATGTAGGGCTCCCTCTGGTGGCTCTCGGGATTGGTGAAGCTGTGAATGAATATCAGGTCACTTGTGGGTTTACCTTTGGTGCATCCTCCTGGGAAAGGTGACTCCAAGCGCAGCTGGGCCACACACACAGTAAAAGCATACCTCCCAACCGTCCCGGTTTGAGTGGGACAGTCCAGATTTTGACCCCCCCGTCCCGCTGTCCCGCTGAGGACACTATGTGTCCCGCAGTGAGATGAGCCGCCACGCCCCCATGCACCCCTTGCTGCCCTCCTTGTCTCTACAGTTCAGCGGCTCACAGCTAGCAGTGAGACGCTGCTATGCTGTTCTCTTCTGTGCCCACAGGACCTGTGATGAGGTCACAGGAGGGGAGGAGTCAGGGGTCACATGATCAGTGTCCTCTTGTGTGCAGGATCTGCGCTGTGATGGTAGAACTTGTCATGGTGCTGGATGAGGGTAAGTTTGTGTGTGTGTGGAGTGGGGACTGTGGATGTAGCAGTGCTGTAGTGTGTACAAGTTGGAGTCGTGCGTGTATGAGGTGTACGGAGCGGAGCCGTGTGCGTACGAGGTGTACGGAGCGGAGCCGTGTGTTACGAGGTGTACGGAGCGGAGCCGTGTGTGTACGAGGTGTACGGAGCGGAGCCGTGTGTGTACGAGGTGTACGGAGCGGAGCCGTGTGTACGAGGTGTATGCAGCGGAGCCGTGTGTGTATGAGGTGTACGGAGTGGAGCCGTGTGTGTACGAGGTGTACGGAGTGGAGCCGTGTGTGTACGAGGTGTACGGAGCGGAGCCGTGTGTGTACGAGGTGTACGGAGCGGAGCTGTGTGTGTATGAGGTGTTCGGAGCGGAGCCGTGTGTGTACGAGGAGCACGGAGCGGAGCCGTGTGTGTACGAGGTGCACGGAGCGGAGCCGTGTGTACGAGGTGCACGGAGCGGAGCCGTATGTGTACGAGGTGCACGGAGCGGAGCCGTGTGTGTACGAGGTGTACGGAGCGGAGCCGTGTGTGTACGAGGTGTACGGAGCGGAGCCGTGTGTGTACGAGGTGTACGGAGCGGAGCCGTGTGTACGAGGTGTTCGGAGTGGAGCCGTGTGTGTACGAGGTGTACGGAGCGGAGCCGTGTGTGTACGAGGTGTACGGAGCGGAGCCGTGTGTGTACGAGGTGTACGGAGCCGAGCCGTATGTGTACGAGGTGTACGGAGCGGAGCCGTGTATGTACGAGGTGTACAGAGCGGAGCCGTGTGTGTACGAGGTAAGCCGCACATGTACAAGGTGAGCGGAGCAGCGCGTGTACGAGGTGCACGGAGCGGAGCCGTGTGTACGAGGTGCACGGAGCGGAGCCGTGTGTACGAGGTGGATGTAGCAGTGCTGTGTGTGTACGAAACGGAGCCCTGTGTGTGAATTGTACAGAGCTGAGTCGCTCAGCTCCATACACACAGGGCTCCGTGCTTGAGCCGTGTGTGTATGGATGGAGCCTTGTGTTTATGTAGCGGAGCCGCGTGTGTACGAGGTGTATGCTGCAAAGCCACATGTGTACAAGGTTTATGGAGTGGAGTCGTGTGTGTACAAGGTGTACAAAGCGTGGCTGCATGTGTACAAGGTGTACGGAGTGGAGCCTTGTGTGTGCGAGGTGGATGGAGCGGAGCCGTGTGTGTACGAGGCATACAAAGCGGAACCGTGTGTGTGTGAGGTGTGCAGAGCCGTGCATGTACAAGGTGTATGGTGGGGAGCATTCATACCTCCCAACCATCCTGAATTCAGCGGGACACTCCCGATTTTGAGAGTCTGCCCCGCTGTCCCGGCTGGGAGCTTTTCCCGTGGACACAGGAGTACATGCCGGAGCCCCGAAGAGCACTTTAAAACTCGCACGTGATGTTCCACCAGAAGTGACGTGCTGGAAGATGACCGGAAATGAGGTAATTTCGGGAGGAGATTGTGACGGTACCATGGAGGCACTTCAGGGAATGCTTCAGATCCATCACCGTGTCCTCGCCTTGGAATCGGGGATGTCGGCCGTGTGAGCGGATCATGATATGTCCTGCACCGGGAGGCTTTTGTGGGCACTACAATGGGAGCTGGCTGCTATAGTATCTTTATAGAATCTTTATTTCTTTCTCTCTCTCTGTTCTTTCTTTCTCTCTCTGTGTGTTCTTTCTTTCTCTTTCTTTCTCTCTCTCTGTTCTTTCTTTCCCATCTTTCTTTCTCTCTATCTCTCTGTTCTTTCTTTCTCTCTTTGTTCTTTCTTTCCCTTCTTTCTCTCTCTCCCTCTGTTGTTTCTTTCTTTACCCTCTTTCTTTTTTTCTCTCTGTTCTTTTTTTCTGTCCCCTCTTTCTTTCGCTCTCTGTTTCTTTCTTTCTCTCTCTCTCTGTTCTTTCCCCTCTTTCTTTCTTTTGTTCTTTCTTTCTGTTCTTTTTTCTTTCTCTCTCTCTGTTCTTTCTTTCCCCTCTTTCTCTTTCTTTCTTTCTCTCTGTTCTTGCTTTCCCCTCTTTCTTTCTCTCTCTATTCTTTCTTTCTTTTTCTCTCTGTCCTTTCTTTCCCCCTCTGTCTTTCTGTTCTTTATTTTCCCTCTTTCTTTCTCTCTCCCTCTCTGTTCTTTCTTTATCTCTCTGTTCTTTCTTTCCCCTCTTTCTATTTCTCTCTCTGTTCTTTCCCTTCTTTCTTTCTTTCTTTCTTTCTTTCTTTCTTTCTTTCTTTCTCTCTGTTCTTTCTTTCTCTCTCTGTTCTTTCTTTCCCCTCTTTCTTTCTTTCTCTCTTTCTTTCTTTCTTTCTTTCTTTCTTCTTTCTTTCTTTCTTTCTTTCTTTCTCTCTCTCTGTTCTTCCTTTCCCCTTTCTTTCTTTCTTTCTTTCTTTCTTTCTTTCTTCTCTCTCTGTTCTCTGTCCCCTCTTTCTTTCTCTCTCTATTTTTTCTTTCTTTTTCTGTCCTTTCTTTCCCCCCTCTGTCTTTCTTTCTCTGTTCTTTCTTTCCCCTCTTTCTCTCTCCCTCTCTGTTCTTTCATTCTCTCTCCCTCTCTTTCTTCTTTCTCTTCTTCTTTCTTTCCTCTTTTCTTTCTCTTCTTTCTTCTTTCTCTTTCCTTTCTTTCTCTCTGTTTTCTTCCCTCTTTCTTTCTCTCTCTCTGTTCTTTCTTTCCCTCTTTCTCTTCTTTCTCTCTCCCTCTGTTCTTTCTTTCCTCTTTCTTTCTTTCTCTCTTTTCTTTCCTTCTTCCCTCTCTTTCTTTCTTTCTTCTCTTTCTTTCTTTCTTTTCTTTCTTTTCTCTTTCTTTCTTCTTTTCTTTCTTTCTTCTCTTTCTTTCTTTCTCTCTTCTTTCTTTCTTTCTTTCTTTTTTCTCTCTCTTTCTCTTTTCTTTTCTTCTTCTTTCCCCTCTTTGTTTTTTTCTCTCTGTTCTTTCTCTTCCCTTTCTTTATTTCTTTTTCTCTCTACTTTCTCTCTGTTCTTTGTTGCTTTCCCTCTTTCTTTCTTTCTCTATCTCCTTTCTTTCTGTTTTTTTTCTCTCTCTGTTCTTTCTTTTACTCAGTACCAGTGTGCCCTCAGTACCAGTCAGTGTGATCACCAGTGCTAAATGGGTGTGGTCGGGGCGTGGACATGGGTGTGACTAGTTTGAAATGGGTGTGGTCGGGGCGTGGCATAAATTTGCCGCGGCGCGCGCAGCGCGCCGCAACCTTTGTCTCTCTTTCCCATCTTCAAAAGTTGGGAGGTATGGTAAAAGCTTTATGTAAAACCAAGATAGAGCACCTTAAGAAGTGCTAACTATATACAAAATTTTAACCGGGGTCAGCACAGTTCATGACCTACACAGTTCTGGAACGTAGAACACATTAACTCAACTCCAACTGTCCCAACGGGTACTTTTCAAACAACAAAATTATATACAGGGAATTCTACCCTGTCTGGGTTTCTTCAGTTAGTAGGGGTGACACCGGGTGTCACCTGAGCGCCAGCTGGCAGCTCCAGCACGTCAATCACTCCGGGGGCCACCATGACTTGGTGCCTACGGGTTGACCTGATCACTAGATCGTGTCCTGCAATCTGCGTCTGAGTTGCGGCAATCCGGGTTTTCCGGCGTAGCTGTATGCCCACATCCCGGACAAGCTTCACAGGTGGCCTGATGGGTGAGGCCATGGGACTGGAGACCTGTACCAGGGAAGGAATAGGGGCTGGGGCCGGAACTGAAGAGGGAGATAGCACCCGTATTGAATATGAAGCAGGGGCTGGAGAGGAGGTTCTACCGGCAGCTCCCTGCTCGGTAGGGGCGGGACGGCAATTGTGGACGTTCAGGGCGTACCACCCCTTCAACCCCCAATGCCGGGTGTATGTCACCAGATCCCCCGGGAACAGGTCCCTGCCAGGGTGTCCTTCCGGGAGATATGACTCCACATCCCGCCGGGTTACTTACACCTCTGCATAGAGGCTGGGTTCCTTAATAAACCCCCAGCCCTCCTTCAGGCGGAATTCCCTTATGGCGCCCTGCCGCCGTGGTTCCTGCAAGGTACCTTTGGATTGCCGCATCCGTTGTTTGTCAGCCAGGTCCTTTTCCAGGTATTCCTGCCACTGCAGCTGGGCCTCCCAGTCCCAGAGCCTCCACTCCTCCTCGAGGCGCTGATTATACTCTTCCTCCGTCAATACCTCAATGTCCTTTGCGCCACCCGGCTGGTCCAGAAACCCCATCATTTCTGGGCCTTTCCGGGACCACTGAAAGAAGATAAGCTCTGCGCGAATGGGTGCAGCTGGTGGGGCTGGTTGGAGAACCGGCCCGAACCGGTCCTCTAGGCCACATGGCCTGTCCCACTCCAGTGGCGCTGGCGGCCTGCCAGGATCACGTGCAGGTGGCGTGGGAGAGGTTCTCCTCTTGTCTAACCGCCATTACATGTTTGGGGGCTTCCTATGTTCTTTGGGGATCTGCTCCGGGGCAGATAGTTTTCCTCTTTCTATCTTTAGGTGTAGTTAGCTTCTCAGGCTGTGACGAGGCGTCTAGGACCAACGTAGGTACGCTCCACGGCTGCCTTTAGTTGTGGTGGTTAGTCAGGGTACTGCAATCCAGTAGATTCCAACCTCTCTGGTGTATTGCCGTTTTTGCCTGCTCTCTTCAGCTACCAATACATAACAGTATCACCGGCCCAAACTGAAAATTATATGGTACTCACAGAAGGGAAAAATAGTGTGGAAAAAAAAAAAAAGGAAAGGATTGTCAGAGTTGTCAGAGATTTTTTTTTTTTTTCCCTCTGTTTCTCTGAGTGCTGAGGAGGATTTTTTTTTCTCTCAATGGAGCTTGCACAGTTGTCTGGCCGTGTGGATCAGCTTGCCACTGAGGTTCAGAGTATTGCTGCATATCTTGCTAGGTTGCCTGTTGTGGAACCTAGGATTCCCATGCCAGATTTGTTTTTAGGGGATCGAGCTAAATTTCTGAATTTCAAAAATAACTGTAAGTTGTTTTTTTGCCTTAAAATCTAAGTCCTCAGGGAACGCAGCGCAGCAGGTTCAAATTGTCATCTCTCTCCTGCGCGGCGATCCTCAGGATTGGGCTTTTTCCCTGACACCTGGGGACCCTGTTTTGAGTACTGTCGATGCATTTTTTCTGGCTCTGGGGTTATTGTACGATGAACCTAATGTCACTGATCAAGCTGAAAAAACCTTGTTGGCATTAAATCAGGGGCTTGAGGACGCTGAGTTATACTGTCAGAGATTCCGTAAGTGGGCAGTCCTGACCAAATGGAATGACGACGCTTTGGCAGCCCTTTTTCGGAAGGGTCTGTGTTATGTTTCGGTAACTGAGGAGTGCAGGTAAAAAAGGCAATACACCAGAGCAGTTGGAATCTATGAGATTGCAGTACCCTGACCAACCACCACAACTAGAGGCAGCCGTGGAGCGTTCCTACGTTGGTCCTAGACGCCTCGTCACAGCCTGAGAAACTAACTACACCTAAAGATAGAAATAGGTATCAAGATCCCGTCTGGGTTGGAGCCGATGTTACTGCAAACACTAGGGGAAGCAGAGGCAGGTAGCGTAGTCAGATGGCAGCCGGAGGTCGGTACACAGGAAAGCAGTGTTTGTAGCAATGGATCAGGCGGATAACGTAGTCAGGTGGCAGCCGGAGGTCGGTACACAGGAAAGGCAGTTCGGTAACAGAGGAGCAGGCAGATAACGTAGTCAGGTGGCAGCCGGAGGTCGGTACACAGGAGAGCAGTGTTTGTAGCAATGGATCAGGCGGAGAGCGTAGTCAGAAGGCAGGCCGAGGTCGGTTCACAGGAGAGCAGTGTTTGTAGCAATGGATCAGCAGGAAACGCTTGACTAAAGGCTTGGAGCTCAATAATCTCGCAATGACACACCCACAGGGCCAGGTTTATATAGGGTGTGTAATTGGCAATCAGAGGCCCAATCAAAAGAGCACTAGGTGTAGCTAATCAGGAAGAACAGTCAATGGTATCAGGGTTCAGCAAGGAACTTTGCAGCCAGCAGAATAGCTCAGATGGTAGAGCTGCTGGCCAGTGGACAAGAGGTACTGGGTTCGACTCCTGACAGTACTCCCCTCCTTCCAGGATGGCCTCTGGACATCTCAGGAGCTGGCTTATCCGGGTACCTCTGATGAAAGGCTCTTGTTAGTCTAGGAGCATGGACGTTGTCCCTTGGTTCCCATGAATTTTCCTCTGGTCCGTAACCCTTCCACTGCACCAGATACTGCAGTTTACCTCTGAATTTTCGGGAGTCCAGAATCTTATCCACAATGTATTCCTCTTCACCACGGATCCTTTCTGGTGGAGGAGGTGGCTGAATTCTTCCTGGAAACGGGTTTTCACAGAAGGGTTTGAGCAAGGATATGTGAAACACTGGATGAATCTTTAGATTGTTGGGAAGTTCCAAACGAAAAGCAACCTGGTTAATTTTTGCAGAAATTTGAAAAGGTCCAATGAATTTCTGACCCAATTTGGAGGATGGCACATGTGTCTTAAGGTTTTTAGTGGACAGCCAAACTTTGTCTCCAACCTGAAGAGCAGGGGGCACTCTCCGATGTTTATCTGCTGCTTCCTTATATTCTTCCTGGGTCTTGAGCAATATCTCTGATAATTCCTTCTGGGATTCCTGTAATTTTGTAAGCCTGTCATTTACAGCAGGAATGGGAGTGTTCACTGGCAGATTAGGGATAAATACTGGATGTACTCCATAATTAGCAAAAAATGGGGTTTGAGATGTAGCGCTATGTATGGAGTTGTTGTAGGAAAACTCTGCTGTTGGTAAATAGTCCACCCAGTCATCCTGAAGATAGGAAATGAAGCAACGGAGGTATTGCTCCAAAGTCTGGTTCGTTCTCTCCGTCTGGCCATTGGACTGAGGATGGAAAGCGGTAGAAAGATTCACCGTGACTCCCAAGGCTGTACAGAAACTCTTCCAAAATTTTGACGTAAACTGAACGCCTCTGTCAGACACCACGCTGTCAGGAATTCCATGTAACCTAAATACCTCTTTGATTATCAGTTCTGCAGTTTTTTCAGCAGTAGGAATTCCTTCAGTTGGAATAAAGTGGGCCATTTTTGTGAGTCGGTCCACTATGACAAGGATGACGGTCATCTGTTTGGAAGGGGGTAGTTCCACAATAAAATCCATGGAAATAGATCCCCAAGGCCTGGATGGAACTGGAAGTGGTTGCAAGAGTCCTAGAGGAGACGATCGTGGGGTCTTGTTTCGTGCGCATGTTAAACAGGTTGAAACATATTTCCTCACGTCCTTCCTACAATTAGGCCACCAAAAGAAACGAAGTAGTAAGTCTTGTGTTTTTGCAACTCCAGGATGTCCTGCCAGTTTAGAATCATGGACACTTTTGAGGACTTCAAGGCGAGAAGATTCAGGTACATATATTTTGTGTTTCTGCATCCAAAACCCCTCTTTGAATGAAAGATCGACGTCTTCCGAAGGATGGTTAAGGAAAGAGTCCTCTTGATATCCATCTTTAATTCTATTACATAGTCCTCTAGAGTGCAATATTCCCAAAAAATTTTTAGGGCCTAGAATTGTATCGTCATTACTAGACCTCTCCTGAGGTTCCGAACACATCCTGGACAGGGCGTCAGCCTTGCCATTTCTTGAACCAGGCCGGTAAGAAATTATAAAATTGAATCTTGAGAAAAATAAGGCCCATCGTGCTTGTCTTGCAGACAATCTTTTTGCTGTACGGAGGAATTCAAGATTCTTGTGGTCCGTGAGGACAGTCACAGGGTGATTGGCACCTTCCAAAAGATGTCTCCATTCGGAGAAGGCAACTTTAATGGCTAACAGTTCTTTATTACCGATGTCGTAGTTCTTTTCTGCAGATGACATGGTGTGGGAAAGAAACGCACATGGGTGAAGTTGCATTTTGTCCCCAACTCGCTGAGACAGAATGGCTCCCACTGCAGAGTCCGAGGCGTCCACTTCGACAGTAAATGGCAATTCAGGATTTGGGTGTACTAACAATGGAGCAGACGTAAAAAGAGTTTTCAATTTGTCAAAAGCCTCCTGTGCCTCCGGAGACCAGAAAAATGCTTTGGTCTTTTTTGTTAGTGTAGTAATTGGTAGTATGATCCGTGAAAAGTTCTTTATAAATTTTCTGTAAAAATTTGCAAATCCTATGAAACGCTGGACGTCTTTTAAATTTCTTGGAACAGGCCAGTCCACTACAGCATTGATTTTGCCGGGATCCATGCTCAGACCTTCTGGGGAGATGATATATCCCAGAAATTGGATACTGGTTTGTTCAAACTCACATTTTTCAAGTTTAATGTAAAGATGGTTCTCCTGTAGTCGTTCCAAGACTAACTGGACGTGCCTGCGATGCTCTTCCAAGGTGTCTGAAAATATAAGAATGTCATCGAGATAAGCCACAACGAATTGGTCCAAGAAATCTAAAAATACATCATTAATAAAATGTTGAAAGGTGGCTGGGGCATTGCTAAGACCAAAGGTCATAACCAGAGATTCAAAATGTCCATATCTCGTTCTGAAGGCGGTCTTCCACTCATCTCCTGGGCGAATCTGTATGAGGTTGTAAGCCCCTCTAAGATCCAGCTTCGTAAAGATTTTCGCAGAACGGAGTCTCTCAAATAGTTCAGGAATCAAGGGTAGCGGGTAGCGATTCTTGACAGTGATATTATTCATCTCTCTGTAGTCAATACATGGCCGCAGAGTGGAGTCTTTCTTTTCAACAAAGAACAGAGGTGCCCCAGCTGGAGATGTGGAAGGTCGAATAAAGCCTTTCTCTAAATTTTCATCCAGGAACTTTCTTAATACCTTCAATTCAGGTTCGGAAAGATTGTAAATCCGTCCAAATGGAATGGTTGCTCCTGGCAGCAATTCAATGGGACAGTCGTAAGGACGGTGAGGAGGTAATTGATCTGCTTTCTTCTTACTGCAGACATCAGAGAACTGCTGATATTGAGGTGGTAGTTTCTCTTCCTTCTCATGTGAAATCTCAGAGATTTGGACTTGTTGGAGAACAGGGGGTTCCTTATGACAATTATTCTTACAGTAGTCAGATGGAAAGGTGATGGTCCTTGATGCCCAGTTGATAGAAGGGTTATGGACTGAAAACCAGGGGATCCCTAGAATAACCGGAAATTTCGGAGATGAGATAAGGTGGAAACTGACAGCTTCATGATGATCCGGTTCGATACAAATCTCCAGTTCGATTGTCTCATGCGTGACAGGTCCAGAAGACAAGGGTGATCCATCCACCGTTTCCATTTCAATTGGTGTGGATTTGGTCCTACTGGAAATATTATTATCACGTGTAAATTTTAAGTCCATAAAATTCCCTCCTGCTCCCGAATCCAACAGGGCAGAGCATTGTATTTTTTGGGTGCCCATTACAACCTGAATGGGGATTACAAAATGAGATGATGTAGTATGTATTTTGTCTATTTCTGGCGTTACTGATGAGATAGTCTGCAAGATGGAATCCGACTGCTGAGAAAGGTCCATATTGCTGGCAGACCTGTTGTTGGTAAAGGCTATAGTCCTTTTGTTAGGACAGTTGATGGCATAGTGTCCAGGGTCCCCACAATAGAGGCAGAGATGTTCTGCACGTCGCCTCTCCTTCTCCTGTGCAGAGAGTGGTCTTCGGATGACGTCGATCTGCATCGGTTCAGACACGCCTTGCGTCTTTTCTTGGTGGTCCGATGCTGAAAATGAGAAGCCAGGGCTATTCCCAAGTGCTCGCAGTCTCTCCTTTCTCCTTTCAGTAAGTCTCTGGTCAATCCGGATACATAGTTGAATAAAGTCCTCCAACTGGTCAGGGGTCTCAACCCTGGCAAGCTCGTCTTTCACTGGTTCTGATAACCCTCGTCGAAATTGACTTCTCTGGGCCGCTGGATTCCAGGTGGTGTCGGCCACCCAGCGACGGAACTCCGATGTGTATTCCGCAACAGAGCGACGTCCTTGGCGCAAATTATGTAATTTGGTTTCTGCTGTGGCACAGCGGTTTGGGTCATCAAAAACTTGATTCATAGCTGCGGTGAAGGCTTCCAGGTCATTAAGGAGGTCATAGTCCTTTTCTACATAAGGTGAAGCCCAAGCAAGAGCTTCATCCGTCAGGAGATTTATCATGAAAAAAACTTTCTTCCTCTCACTGGTAAAGGGAGCAGGTTGCATCTGGAAGTATATGCGGCATTGATTGAGGAATCCTCGGTACTGCTTGCGATCCCCACTGAACTTTGCAGGCAGCGGCAGCCGCGCGTTTGATTCGGACCCTGAATTGCGCACGTCCAGAAGTTGTTTTTGTAGCTCAATTACTTCCTGTTGTATCGCCGTGAAATCAGTTTGTAACTTGGCATATTTTCCTTGAGAGTCAGTACAAAAACTTTGAAGCTCCGTAACTTGCCGTCTCAGGGTGTTCACAGCGGACTCCATTTTGGCGCGAGATTATTCTATCAAGATCCCGTCTGGGTTGGAGCCGATGTTACTGCAAACACATAGGGGAAGCAGAGGCAGGTAGCGTAGTCAGATGGCAGCCGGAGGTCGGTACACAGGAAAGCAGTGTTTGTAGCAATGGATCAGGCGGATAACGTAGTCAGGTGGCAGCCGGAGGTCGGTACACAGGAAAGGCAGTTCGGTAACAGAGGAGCAGGCAGATAACGTAGTCAGGTGGCAGCCGGAGGTCGGTACACAGGAGAGCAGTGTTTGTAGCAATGGATTAGGCGGAGAGCGTAGTCAGAAGGCAGGCCGAGGTCGGTTCACAGGAGAGCAGTGTTTGTAGCAATGGATCAGGCGGAGAGCGTAGTCAGAAGGCAGGCCGAGGTCGGTTCACAGGAGAGCAGTGTTTGTAGCAATGGATCAGCAGGAAACGCTTGACTAAAGGCTTGGAGCTCAATAATCTCGCAATGACACACCCACAGGGCCAGGTTTATATAGGGTGTGTAATTGGCAATCAGAGGCCCAATCAAAAGAGCACTAGGTGTAGCTAATCAGGAAGAACAGTCAATGGTATCAGGGTTCAGCAAGGAACTTTGCAGCCAGCAGAATAGCTCAGATGGTAGAGCTGCTGGCCAGTGGACAAGAGGTACTGGGTTCGACTCCTGACAATAGGAAAGCTATCTCCCCCGGAGCAGAACCCCAAAGATAATAGAAAGCCCCCAAACATGTAATGGCGGTTAGACAAGAAGAAATACTGACACAGACATAAAATAGTATGAGCAAACGTTGGGGCCCAAACTAACTAAATAGAAGAGGATAGGAAGGGTACTTACTGCAATCCCAGAAAACCCTGAAAAGCACCAACTCTACTAATTTCAAAAACACCTGAGATCACACGACCTCTACCACCTAAATTAGTTCTCTGGTGTAACAAAATCAAAACAGCAGCCACTGAAAAAACTGGAAAAGCAAAAGTACAAACATCAGTGGCTGAACTAAACTGAGAGGGCAAAAGCCCCCGGAGGGGACCCTGAAGGCCCCCACAGAAGTGCAGGACAAAATGCAAAAATCAAGCACAAAAACAAAAAGAAGAAAATGTCTTATCTGTTAGCAGGAGATGCAGACACGACACAGCAGGCTACAAGAGAAACAGGAAACAAGGATTGAGACCAGAACAATTGATCACCGGCAACCCTGATGGGAAGGCGACTCCCTTATATAAGACCAGTCAGTAACACCTGATTCCCAATCCCCCAATCTTCACTGGACAGACCAGTACCGCTTGTAACCACCAGAGGGAGCCTCTGCTCAGAACACATCTCAAGCCCATTCACAACAGGTCTGTCAGAGAATGTAAAAGATGTTATGGTGGGTTTCCCTGCTTCCTCTGGTCTCAATGATTCTATGTCATTAGCGATTCAAATTGACAGACTTTTGCGTGAGCGTAGAGGTATGCGTGGAATAGTGTTGCCTTGTGAACCAGCTTCTGAACCCATGCAGTGTGATAGAGTGGATTCTGGGGCACAGTGTCATGAGTTTCGAAAACGCAATGGGTTATGTTTCTACTGTGGTGACGCCTCTCATGCTATTTCAGTCTGCCCTAAGCAGGGAAGACGTTTTGCACGCTCAGTTGTCTTGGGTAGTGTTCAGACTAAATTTCTGTTGACTGATACCCTGATTTGCTCCCTGTCCACATTTTCTGCTCAGGCTTTTGTTGATTCGGGAGCAGCTATTAACCTGATGGATTTTGATTTTGCTAAACGTTGTGGGTTTCCCTTGATACCCCTACGGAAGTCTATTCCCCTACTGGGGATTGATTCTACCCCTTTGGTTGAGAATAAACCCGAGTTCTCTACTCAGGTGATAATGAGGGTTGAACCTGATCATCAGGAGAGTTGCAAATTTTTGGTGCTGTATAATCTGCATGACATAATTGTACTAGGTTTCCCTTGGTTACAGTCTCATAATCCTGTTTTGGATTGGAAATCTGTGTCTGTAACCAGTTGGGGCTGCCAATGTGTTAATGCCAACACTTCTGTTTTTTCTGCCTCTCCCCAGGCTCAGGATGTTCCTGACTTTTTGACTGATTTTTCTGATGTGTTTAGCGAAAGTAAATCTGCATCCTTGCCCCCCCATAGGAGCTATGACTGCGCTATTGAATTAGTGCCTGGTAGTAAATTCCCTAAAGGTCGCCTTTTTAACTTGTCTGTACCTGAACATGACGCTATGCGGTCTTATATCAAGGAGTCATTGGAGAAGGGTCATATCAGACCATCCTCTTCACCCTTGGGTGCCGGTTTTTTCTTTGTGGCCAAAAAGGATGGTTCATTAAGGCCGTGTATTGATTATCGTCTCTTGAACAATATCACTGTGAAATATTAATATCCGTTACCCTTGATTTCTGACCTGTTTTCCAGGGTGAAAAGTGCTACTTGGTTTACCAAGCTTGACCTCAGGGGGGCGTATAACCTTATTCGCATTAAGCACGGGAATGAATGGAAGACGGCATTCAATACCCCAGAGGGGCATTTTGAGTACCTAGTGAAGCCCTTTGGGCTCACTAATGCTCCTTCTGTCTTCCAGTCCTTCATGAATGACATTTTCAGGGATTTTGTGGATAAATTTCTGATTGTTTATTTGGATGATATCTTGATTTTTTCCAATGACTGGGACTCTCATGTGAAACATTTTCGGACTGTGTTCCAGATTTTGAGAGAGAATGCTCTGTATGTGAAGGGATCAAAGTGTCTTTTTGGTGTACAGAGGATCTCATTTCTGGGATTCATTTTGTCCCCATCTGTTATTGAAATGGACCCGGTCAAGGTTCAGGCCATCTGTGATTGGGTCCCACCTACTTCATTAAAGGCTCTTCAGAGATTCTTGGGTTTTGCCAATTTTTATCGTAAATTTATTGGTAATTTCTCTGTTATTGTTAAACCATTGACTGATTTGACCAAAAAGGGTTCTGATGTGGTGAATTGGCCTCCTGAGGCAGTCTCTGCGTTTCAGGAACTTAAGCAGAGATTCACTTCTGCTCCTGTTCTACGGCAGCCTGATGTTTCTCTGCCATTTCAGGTGGAGGTTGATGCCTCTGAAATTGGGGCAGGTGCCGTTTTGTCCCAAAGAGATCCAGATGTCGGGGTCGTATCGACAAACCACTCGTCCTCCAGTCACTCCAAATTTAGACTATAAGCATGGGTTAACCGTTTAAAGAATGAGTCAGACAACAGGCTGGTTCAAACTTCAGAGCATGCTTAGAGGGCTATATGCAGGCACCAAATCCAGCAATGTTCTGTTCTTTATTTCTGCAAGCATGAGATTACATACACAGGATGTCAGGGTGGAGTAAGGGATGGATGGGGGCGAGGAGGTAAGCTGTATATGTCTATATATGTACATGTCCAGCATCTGGCCATCTCTAATTGGTTCACATTCCATAGGTCTTGTATCCAGGCAGACTTTGGTGATGTAATATCCTAGCTGATGCAGCATTTCCTGTAGTCAAGTTTCATTTTCTGAGAATCGATACTGCTTTTCTTGTATATCACATGGTTTCTCAGTTCCCCAAAGGTGGGGGCAGACTCCAGTGCATTTCTCGGAGACAGGCACTAGCTGGTACTAACATCATCTTAGAATAAGTTTGTTTCTGATGCAATACTCATCAAGGGAAACTTTGTGTTTATCAATAATAACAGAGCACATATAAACATATGAATATAGAGGTAGAAAAATAGCAAAACACATATAAACATATAAGAGTAGAAAAATATATTTTACCTTGACAATCCCCCCTAAACACTAAGTTTTCCCTTGACTGCCTTTGAGACTGTCCATGTGTGGGGAGAGGGGAGATGGATTTCTTCACCCAGTCATTTTAGAAGCTATCCCCTTATGGGATGCCCCCAAACAACTAGACCCTACTCTGACATACACATGGAGTTCTCCCATCTATCCCTAAACTAAATCTCTCATTTCCATCTGCATCTTGTCATAGGGGGTTTGGTCAGATTTGTCCAGTGGGGTATATTTCTCCATATCACCCTTATCAGTATCATCATATAGCAGGGATACAACCTCCTGATGAAGGAAAGTACCTGAGGAGGCGGTTGCATTGGTCACAGCTTTCCTATACATAGGTATCACACAACATAGAATTATCAATCCTAACACCAAAAGCCCTGCTACCACTAGACAGGCTTGTTGGAGAAATCCTTTAAGACCTCTCAGCCATCCTGGAAAGAAGGAAATATCTACTCCTGTATTAGATTTCAATTCCTCGGCTAGGCCCTGAAAGGCATCTCTGCTATAATTTACAAATCTCTGTTCCGTATAGTATATATAATTTATCCAATCCACATTTCTATTGATCTGTATCATTGGGATAAGAGAGAGAAAGCCTGCTGTGGTTTGATTTTGGGCCTTGTATTTGTCAGGGACCCCCCTAGGAACACCTATGGGATCTATATAAACTTTGGGATCCTCAGCATAACCGGTGTGCAGCTGACCCAGACTCCTTCTCTTCCTGGATATCAGTGGAGCTATATTCTCGGATCCAGACTCTTTCTCACGTGTCTTTTAATGACTACCCAGTCTCCAGGCTGCAGGCTGTGACTCCCAGGATCCTGGTTCGGATCTGGAAGAGAACTGAAGACATTATCATGTACTTTCTTGAGTCTTTTATGCAAATCCCTTACATATGAGCTTAATACATGGTTGCTCATTTCCAGTGCTTGGGAAAAGAAACATCCTAAACTAGGCACTTTGCCAAATAGTACTTCATACGGAGAAAGTCCAGTTTTTCTATTTGGAGTGTACCTTACTGAGTATAGGGCTAATGGTAAACATTCAGGCCAAGATTGCCCTGTTTCAGCCATGGCCTTTTAGATTTTTAACTTCAATGTCCCATTTAGTCCTTCTACTTTTCCACTGCTTTGTGGATAATATGGGGTGTGGAAAGCTTGTTGAATTCCCTGAGCTGTCAAGACATCATTCATTATTTCACCTGTGAAATGTGTACCTCTGTCACTTTCGATCACCTCTGGTACTCCATACCTGCACACCACCTCCGCAAGCAGCTTCTTTGCGGTTGCCGCAGCAGTAGCCTTGGCAATCGGGAAAGCCTCCGGCCAACCTGAGAATAAATCAAAACACACCAACCCATACTCCCATGACCCTGATTTTGGCAGCTGAATATAATCAATCTGCAGTCTCTGGAAAGGATAGAAGGGCCGAGGGGCGTGTTTGGGTGGTGTCTTGACTACCCTTCTCTGATTATGTGTAGCACATACCATGCATCCCTGGATCAAACCTTCTATACAGGTGGGAAAGCCTGGTGCCACCCAATGCTTCTGCATCACACTCATCACAGCAGTTTTGGACTGGTGGGTTGGCCCATGTAACATCTGGGCGACCGCAGGGTACAACGCCCTTGGAAGGCATAGACGCATCCCTCTTCCCCATACCCCATTTGCTTCATTCAGACATGCACCTTCTTTTTGCACTTTTCTACTTCCTCCTGGCGCACCTGAGCCTGCATCTGGGATAAGGCATCCTCCGACACAAAGGGATTTTTGGGAGCGCTTACCTGGTGCATCGTTACCCCTTGGAGTGGTCTACTGGCTGCTGTTTTTTCTGCTGCATCAGCCATTTCGTTTCCTTTACTCACCTGATCAGTGCATCTGGTATGTGCTTTAACTTTTATGACAGCTACTTCTTTTGGTAATTGTAATGCATCAATTAACTGCTGGACTGCGTTAGCACTTCTAATGGGATGTCCTGCTGCCGTCAGGAATCCTCTAGACTTCCAAATTGAACCAAAATCATAAGCTATACTGAATGCGTATCTAGAATCTGTGTAGATGTTAACAATTCTACCTTCAGCTATCTTACAGGCCTCGGTCAGAGCCTTAAATTCAGCCTCCTGGGCCGACTGATATGGGAGCATTGGTTCTGCTTTGATTACTGCATCCAGGGAGACGATGGCATACCTGGTGTGGAAGGTACCTGAGTCATCTTGGTGGCGAGATCCATCTACAAAAGATTCAAAATCAACATTAAGTCTTTCAGTTTCAAACACTGTGGGTAGGCCTGCTGTTTCCTGTGCCATAAGCTGAACACAATCATGAGGAATCTCCTCTCTTGGATCTTCTTTGTACAATACCGTACCTGACCTCCCCCCTAGATCCGAGAGAGGCAACAATGTGGCAGGATTAAGTGTGGTACATCTCTGCAAAGAAACATTTGGAGGCATTAAAAGTGCACATTGCAATCGAAGGTGACGTGCAGCTGAAAGGTGTGCCGGTTGCACCTGGTTCAGTATGGTGTATACATCATGAGGTGTAAGTACTGTCAATGGATGATCAAGCACGATGTCTGACGATTTGTGGAGCAATAGTCCTACAGCATGTACTGCCCGTACACAGGACGGGGCAGCCCTAGCCACTGCATCTAGTCTTCCACTGAAATAGGCTACTGATAAGGAACCTAGCCGCAGAGATGCCGAAGGTGGGGGCTAGGTTTTAACTAAAACACCCCTTGTTACCAGTTTCTGCAATCTCTCCTGAAATGTCCTGGTCTCCTGCACCCGTGGCACACGTCTCCCCTCCCTGTTGTTTGCAGGACGAGCACCCACAGCATGTATCCTTGCTCCTCTCTTTGCCTGCACTAAATCATGTTGTGCCCCTTGTGCTATTCTAGCCAGATCCTCTGCTTTAACTGATCTCCAATCTGGTCTACTTACTTTCAACTTTTCTTTGTCACTTCCTTTTTTTTTTTTTAACCCATTCATGTATGCACTTGCTAGAACCCTCTCACTAGTCTTTTTTTCTGGGACAAAACCCATTTCTACCCAAGCTTTTCTTAGAGCCCAGAAATAATCTTTTGGCTCTTCTTCCTTTCCCTGAACTAGTGTAATTTCCTTTCTCTGCCTGTCTATCCTTACATGCTTTTTTTCAACACTTCTGTAAACATACCCCCTGCTTCTGCGTCATTGACTTCTGCATTATCAGGTCCGTTCCTACCAACATAACACTTGTATGTCTCATCTATCAGTCTATCGTATCTAGCTTCAACTACCAATTTTCCTTCTTCTGTGTTCCATCCCACATCTGACCAATAATAACAGTTTTCATTCCCTGGGCGGGTGACACAGAGATAAAATGTCCCTTTCCCCCAAGTCTGGTGCGCTGATCCCTTAAAATCATTTCTATCACAGTTGAATATTTGACAGAAATCGAACTTAAAGATAACCACAGGGGTTATAGTATTAACCCAGAAGTTAACCCCAAAGGTGGGCATGCTGGCACTACTGGAGATCAGGATGCAGCCCAAAAGGATATGTATATCAGAAACTTCATGACTGCTGACTAATCTTGTCCTTCTTGCAGTGGGAGGCGTGAATCCAGGTGCTCTTGCCCTCGAGCTTCAGGGCAGTAGGGGTGGTCAGGACCACAGTGTAGGGACCCTCAAATCTGGGCTGGAGACAGTCTCTTCTCACAAACTTTTTCACGTACACAAGGTCATCAAGCGAAAAGTTGTGCACCGTGTCACCTGTAAATTCTGGGAGAGAAGCAGACACTGTAGAGTGGGTGTTAGTTAACTCTTTAGACAAAGCAATCACAAATTTTACCACTTTATTATTAATTTCAGATAGCTCCTGGTGCCTAATTTCTTCTATCTTGGGAGGGGCACCCACTGGGAACAGAGATAGTGCAGTAGCTTCCGGATTAGGAACAGAGGCAGGGGCTGAAGGACCGAGCCCTGGGACTGGGGCCTCAGCGACGGGGACTAAAACCTTTTCCGGCTGTCCGGGTGGTTGGTAGTAGGTGCCGGAAGGCGTCAGGAGGGGATATAGGCCTGACTGGGTGGTTCCGGGTGTCCCAAGATGGCTGCTGGGTGTCCCAAGATGGCTGCTAGGGGAAGTGGGAAGGGCATTGTCTGGGGGCGTCCCACTATTGGGTATGGAAGGGGCATTGGGCTGGGCATTACACAAGGGGCGACCCGCCCCACAGACATGGCAGGTCTCCGCCCAAGGCGGATTCTGTTCACCACACGCACGACAAGTCCAACCTCCCTTTGTTCTGAGATCGGTGCCATTATAGGGCGGTGGCTGGGGACTTGGCACAGTGACAGGCATGAGGGGTACAGCAGCCATTTTAGTTACATCAACAAGATCACATGCAGAGCATTTCACATATCTGAACAAAGGCTCGGCACCTTCTGAACCTCCTGCACCATCTACTTCCTTCCAGCCCTCAACTTTCAAATCGTTTGCTACTCTGAGATGTGCCTGAGCCTGATGCAGGAGTCCCTCATCACATAACTTTCCTTTCTTCTGTCCTACATAATCTTTTCCACACTGAAGGCTGGAGTCTCCTTGTACTAGGCAGACCCATCATCTTATACAAACTCCTCACATTTTTAACAGCCTTCTTGCCATCCCGTGACTGAACAAGCTCACAGACCACCACAGCACCACCCTCTAACTTATGAGGTCTCTCAGATCTAAACATACGCATCATGATTTAACAAAGTGCAATGGTCTGTCGCGACTCAGACCACCGGCGCCACTTGCAGGTCACCACCCCTCAATACAGAGTCCCCGCTCTATATACTGACAAGACAAAGAGCCCTACTCAATCTGTCCCTTCCCTAACTGTGGATGGTGACTTTACAGCACAGTTCGCCGTGACACTCTACACAACACAGAGTCCCCGCTCCATGCACTGACACTGGGGCTTCTCCTAATGAGGCTCCCCGTGTTAGACAAAGAGCCCTGCTCAATTTTTCAGATACTTGGTAGACAAAGAGCCCTCCTCAATTTGTCACTGATAGGACAGAGAATCCTAATCAATCTGTCACTAACTAGACTATCATGTGCATCTTTTACCCCACTCAACACTTCAAAAAAATCTAAAATTTGTCCCAACTTTTATTCTAACAGTCACGGGAGACATCTATCTACATAAAGGTACAGTGACCGGAGGAGGAGGAGAAAAGTGGTGTTGACACGAGCACGCACAGACATGCGACGTCACTCGGTCTCACTTGCTGGTTCGAAGCGTGGCGTGGGATCGCCTTCGGTCTCACCACTCAACCGTCACCCACCCAGACCCAAATAGACAATACAGCTAAGCCAACAATGACTGACACACAGGCAAGTGGGACGCATATAAAGTATATGATCCCAACTTACCGTGTTCAACGGAGGCTGCAGTCCTCGCACTCAGTCACCGCGGGCACCACCGCAAAGTCCTCAGGACGGGTCCGGACGGGCGGCGATCCACTGCCCCAAGTTGTTATGCGCCAATTGTCGACAAACCACTCGTCCTCCAGTCACTCCAAATTTAGACTATAAGCATGGGTTAACCGTTTAAAGAATGAGTCAGACAACAGGCTGGTTCAAACTTCAGAGCATGCTTAGAGGGCTATATGCAGGCACCAAATCCAGCAATGTTCTGTTCTTTATTTCTGCAAGCATGAGATTACATACACAGGATGTCAGGGTGGAGTAAGGGATGGATGGGGCGAGGAGGTAAGCTGTATATGTCTATATATGTACATGTCCAGCATCTGGCCATCTCTAATTGGTTCACATTCCATAGGTCTTGTATCCAGGCAGACTTTGGTGATGTAATATCCTAGCTGATGCAGCATTTCCTGTAGTCAAGTTTCATTTTCTGAGAATCGATACTGCTTTTCTTGTATATCACATGGTTTCTCAGTTCCCCAAAGGTGGGGGCAGACTCCAGTGCATTTCTCGGAGACAGGCACTAGCTGGTACTAACATCATCTTAGAATAAGTTTGTTTCTGATGCAATACTCATCAAGGGAAACTTTGTGTTTATCAATAATAACAGAGCACATATAAACATATGAATATAGAGGTAGAAAAATAGCAAAACACATATAAACATATAAGAGTAGAAAAATATATTTTACCTTGACACAGAGACCTCTAAAAGTAACCCTTGTGCCTTTTTCTCTCGAAAATTTTCTCCAACTGAACATAATTATGACGTGGGTAATCAGGAGTTATTGGCCATGAAGTGGGCTTTTGAAGAGTGGAGACATTGGCTGGAGGGAGCCAAACATCAGGTGGTGGTCCTCACGGACCATAAGAATCTGGTTTATCTGGAATCAGCCAAGCGACTTAATCCTAGACAGGCCAGGTGGGCCTTGTTTTTCACACATTTTAATTTTGTGGTTTCCTTTCTTCCTGGCACTAAGAATGTTAAGGCGGATGCCCTATCGAGGAGTTTCCTTGCGGACTCTCCTGAGTTATCTGATCCTGCTGTTATTTTGAAAGAGGGTGTAGTTCTTTCCGCCATCTCGCCCAATTTGAGACTGGCTCTGGAAGGGTGTCAGGAGGATAAACCCGAGTGCTGCCCTATTGGGAAATTGTTTGTCCCAGACCGGTGGAAAAAGAGTGTGATGTCTGAGATTCACTGTTCCGCGTTGGCCGGTCATCCCGGAATTTTTGGTACCAGAGACTTGGTTAGTCGGTCCTTTTGGTGGCCTACTTTGTCTCGTGACGTCAGGGAATTTGTGCAGTCCTGCGGGACTTGCTCTCGCTCCAAGCCTTGCTCTCGCTCTAGTGGTTTGTTGATGCCATTGCCTGTGCCCAAGAGACCATGGACCCATATCTCTATGGATTTCATTTCTGACCTCCCTGTTTCTCAGAGAATGACCGTTATTTGGGTGATTTGTGATAGGTTTTCCAAAATGATACATCTTGTGCCATTACCTAAGTTGCCTTCCTCCTCTGAATTGGTGCCTTTGTTCCTTCAGCACGTGGTTCGGTTACACGGCATTCCTGAGAACATTGTGACAGAGGAGTCCAGTTTGTTTCAAGATTTTGGAGGACTTTTTGTTCTAAACTTGGTGTTCAATTGTCTTTCTCCTCGGCTTTTCATCTTCAGACCAATGGACAAACTGAGAGAACAAACCAGACATTGGAGACTTATCTGAGATGCTTTGTGTCTGCTGATCAGGATGACTGGGTCTCTTTTTGCCTTTGGCTGAGTTTGCTCTTAATAATAGGGCTAGCTCTGCCACTTTGATGTCTCCATTTTTCTGCAATTTTGGGTTTCACCCTCGATTTTCTTCGGGACAGACGGAGGCTTCTGTCTGTCCGGGTGTTGACTCTGTTGTGGAGCGTATGCAGCAGATTTGGGACCAGGTAGTGGAGAGGTTGTCCCTCTCTCAGGAAAGGTCCCAGCGGTTTGCCAACCGGCATAGTACTGATGGTCCTCGGTTTGAAGTGGGGGACTTGGTCTGGTTGTCCTCAAGAAATATTCCTATGAGAGTTGCATCTCCTAAGTTTAAGCCTAGATTCATTGGACCTTTATAAGATCATGGAG